>JABBWL010000213.1:0-116191 GCA_016758765.1 Suillus cothurnatus | reverse complement strand
CGTATCCTCGGTTTCCGTGATCCGTTTCCGTTCAGCTGAATACTAGTGAACAAAGATAATGTGAAGATAATGTGTCAATGATTGAATGATCAACGTACTCTCGCTTGATGGTTTATGGTCGAAACTCAAAGGCTTGGCACTGCCTTGGACGCTAAGGACAGACCGGGAATCGCCAGCATTTGCCTGTCACGCAACCATTGGCAAAAGGATGATGAAATAAGAAAAACTGCTGTACCACATAAATCTTGTTATCGTGTGTTATCAAAGCAGCTACAGCAGTACAACCTGATGGGTCACGGGTATGCGAGGGATCTGTGTTTAAATGAGTGGTGTGCAGAGGCACCAAGGCGATGTAACGTACCAGCGAGGAGATCTTCATCGGTGCCAAGGAATGCTTTCTTCAGTGCTTCATCATAACGCTTTTCACGATATGCCTCTTCTGAAATTAGTCGCTTGTGAACATGCTTCCCCGCAAACCTCGCGACAGTACTTCCTGATAAAGATTAAACTGAGCTCGAGGCCAGAATACGCAAAACAAAGCTTACCACCGTGACCATCATAAACAGCAAAAAATGTGTTTTTATCTGCTGCGTTTTCTTCAAGGGTTAGCATGGTCACATGAGCATCCTCCATAGCTGCAATAAGGACACAGATACGCGAGATGTGTGAGATCACATCAAAACCGCGGCCGAAAAACGAATGACGCACTAATTCTCCATCCCTGCATCTCAGAAACTGCAAATAGATATCGATCATCCTCTCCCGTTTCTGATTTTTCTCTGTGGCTGTAGGGATAGGTCATGAGTGTGTTTCTTGGAATAAAAATGACATCCAAAAGGCTGCACAAAGGCTCCCTACCTGGTGCCGAGAGAGTTTGACCCTGATGAGCGGCGGGAAAGTGAGACTGGGGGTATAGTGATGAGATGCGTCAGAGCGTACCATGGATTGTTATTGAGGAAAAGACGTAAGAAAGTAGCAAGTGATCGCTTAGCCGATGAGCCGAGTCAGAAATGTATAGGCGTCGGACTGTTGCAGATTCGTGACTCAAAAGGATGGAAATGAAAGAAGGAGGTAAAATTTCAAGAGGATGCAGATATGGACTACGCTGGTCAACGAGCACAGCAAGCACACCTATTTTGTCTTGTTTGTCTGCTAGGGTTTTCAGCTGATCTGATCGATGCTGGCTATGCTACTTCGTAGCCCTAGTACGTACTAACTTGGCAAATCCGGGGTAGGACAACAAGCAGCAGGAGCAGCCTGAGCAGGGTACGTAGCAGCAGAGCATAATATCGCGTAATGACTCAGTCACAATTGAATCACAATTAAATCAGGTTCCTAATTTTGCCATTTGGCTAGGTTCACTACCACACCGTAACTTTAAACTTGTGCGTGTGTTTTGCAAAATTTTAATTGGCTCACAGGAAACGTGACAATTTACAAGGCTCACTAGGTTGATAACCTTCGACTGAAGCTTCATCCTATCCTCAGTTTCAGACTTTCAAACTTTCTTGTGATCAATTAAAGTTATCGGTTGTCCGTGAGTCGTAACAGACTGATCAAAAAATTCACACACCCTTCGTCATCCAACGCCAGGCTGCGACACAACAAAGCTTGCCTCGCGTTCGTCCATGGCGTACCAAGTACCAACGCCCGGACCGCAAATTCTCCGTCATGTGGCCTGCGATAAGTTATTCGGAGCACCGTCATGATCCTAACGTTTTCTTAGCATCTAATGGTAGCTTGAGCGTGATGCAGGGCGCTCACCGGTATCGGGATTTTCCAATTTACCGCCAAGTACGTGAACTAGGAAGTGAGATAAGACTGACGAGGCAAGTTTGCTCACAGGTGACAACGCATTGATATGATATCGGTTAGTATGGGCCTAGGGCAATCGGTTGCTTCTCGCTTTTTCCATTCTATGCCGTAAAGCGTAAAGAAGTAGAAGCTTTTAACAATGTTCCCGTTCAAAAAGGAAGTTCCCGCTTGACCTGGCACACGACCACTTTTACTCTTCCTGCCAGTTGTCATCTTCATTTGCCACGCAAGTCTGTGGGGAGGGCGCAGGTAAGTTATCATATATTTTATGTTTTTAAGTAAACCTTATTTCCACAGTCTCAGATCATTGGCCGATAACAGTTAACTACCAGTCATATTTATTTGCGCTCGCAAGCCAACTCTATACCTCACAATGGACTACTCACATCATACATCGCACAGCAGCTCCGAGGTATGTCTTTAAGCTCGATGTTGACGTCCTCCTCATATGTGTGGCTTCGTAGCAATATGCTTCTGTTGGTTATAGGCGCAAACGGTCATGGAGCATATCGCGCTCTTCTATAACTACCCAGTCATCTACTGCATCACGATTTCCCCAAAAAAATTATGATCCATCCCCTGCTGAGGTCGTTCAAGGCGACCTTCATGCTCATGGTTCATTTACCACCACCGTACCAGCGGTCTTTTGGATCCGCTCGTGTTTTTCTATCCCTTCCAAGCCACACGGGAAGCGACGGGGCACGGGGCGGGCGAACGAGTACAACTTTGATCTCCCCGATCTCAATCGATCGCGCTCTCGTTCACCCGTTCGCCCATCTATCAGTTGCACGTCCTCTATGATCTCAACCTTTGGTGAACAACCTAGTAGATCTGGTTTATCCTCGTATGACTCCCCGCCTGCATCTCCTCTCGGAAACAATATCTCTACACTTTGTCCTATTCTTGAAGCTATCGAGAATGCCTCGAAGCTGTCAGGCCGCACTGTGTGCGTCACATGTTTGAAAACAGGTAGGGATTTCCCGCATTGTCCCCGGTGCGGTGATATGTGGTGCTCCAGGGAATGTAGGATGCAGGGAGGGAAAAGGCACATCTGTAGAACGTGATTCCCTCTGGTATCTCGTCTCTCGCATGAATACCGTCGCCATCAAGTTTTTCTTCAAAATGTTTTCCACAACTTTTGCCTGTCATATTCCAAAATAAGTTCCACAGCGATCCTTTACGCACGCATCATGCTTCTAGACCCTCTTTGTTACGCACGCGTCACGTTTCTAGGCAAGCTAGTCAGCTTCCTTCTTTTTATTTACGCAAGCGTCATATACTCCAGCAGCTCTCTTCGATACATACGCAACGCCAATGTAAATGGATCATGCCTGTATTGGAGTCGCACGATGTCGTGTTTTCGTGTTCGAATGACGTCTATTAAGATTAGGTGAAGACAATTCTTGTGCCTTGTGCAGGCAATATTGCGATATTTTGTTGTTTCTTTTTAGCCTCCCAGGACGGATGAAGCGATTTCTCTTCCTTACGATTACCTAACATGACAGCGGATGTGTCGTAACTGTTCCTGTCTGGCATTCGGGTATTTGCCTGCGACCAGAAAACGGCGTTCCATCCGAATCGCGATTACTATTCCTGTGCTGTCGCCGATCTTTGTGCACGACCGCAATGCCGGAAGGCACATTGGGGAGGTTGGTAGCTTTCTGCTTCATCACATGATTGGCATGTCTTCCAAATTTCTTCTCCCATATTCTGAAGAAGAATTGAGTTTAATTGTTCCAAAATCAAGTTAGAAACTTACGCCCTCCGTGCCCGCTGACCACGTCTATTTTTTCTTGGCTGTGTCAGCTGCTTTCTCCTCACTGTCGCTAAAATCGGTATCCGAGTCTCCACGAATAAATCCCACTGAAAGGGAAGGTAGAAAAGTAGATTGCGTTGCTTTTGATTTTCCCCGACTCGATCGTTCGCGAGGGATGGGGAGATCATCATCACCATCACCACCGTCAGAGGTGGAGTGGTCTTCCTCGCCAGACTCTTCATCAACCCCCGAATCTCCCTGGACAAAATGATCGCCGTCACTATCACTAACCGTGCCTGACTCCCAGCCATCATCTTCAAGATTTGCTCTCGGCTCATCTTCAGAAGCAGTATCCGCCGGAGGGACCTTAGGCAAACCCTCATTTTGTTGCGTCTTCTGTTTCTTCTTTTGAGGCGGTGATACTTCGGCGGTATCGGCTTCTACCTGGTAGCCCCGCTCCGCAGGGTTCAGTAAACGCCGGAGTCCCTCGATTATACGAGAAACTTCAACCGCCAGGACCTTGGAACTAAGTAACCTGCTTTGGACTACGCCTGCTGCGGATCCAGGTACAGCGAGCGAGATCAAGCTAGAAGACAATGACTTGGACATCGCAGATTGCAGGTTGGGGTCATGTGAAAGGAATTTGTCTTTCTTGATTTTCGTTAACAATGCTGAGTCGGCGATGGGCCCGGGGTCCAATTGCTGGCAAACTATTTGATAAGGACGTATATTGGATGTATCGTATGTAGTCACCTTGAGAGCCATATGCTGTGCTTCGATATCTTTTACTGCATTATCGTCGCCTTTGCGCCTGGGAGATAAATTGTCAGAAAAACACAACTAAAATGACGGAACCAAGCACACACCTCGCGTCTTTCATTTTCTTCAAAATCTTCTGCATCTCGAAGGTTTTTGCCTTCTTCGCGGCTTTCCTGACCTCCCTTGTGTCATGATGCTTAATGAACAATCAGGAATTAAGGTCCTGAATGCTATTAATTAGAGAACGAGACGTGCCAGTTTCTTCTCTAACTTAATCCCGACGTTCTAGTGGACACATGAGTAAGCCTGGGGTGGAATCCAGTGTAACACGCACCGTCTCGTCAGTCTGAGGTTGTCTCTTTCTCTTCGTCGTTCTTACTGACGCTTCAACGAGTGACATCAATATTTGTTATGTCTCTACTGATCGAGAGTTCGTGTGATGGAATCGAGAGGTCGGTGGTCCAAATGGCAGGTTCATGTATTTCTGTGAAAGTACTCCATTGACTTTTAGGCGCTTAGCCCATATTGAAGCCGCTGACGTAAACGGACTTAAGATCAAGCTTTGCGGCGTGTCAGTACTGTCGACTCTGCTATTCATAACTTCACTTTGTCGATGACACAGTGGTCATGGATGAAGACTCACAGGAAACCCGATTGTTCGCAGCTTTCGAGCGCCATGATGAGTTCGTAGCAGCTCAAAACACCCTGCTGGCAGTCGATTTGTTCGTAGAGCCCAGTCGCGGAGAGGAAGATATGGAACTCGATTGCAGTCGAAAATTGATCATGATTGTAAGTCATCCGTCATGTCCAGGGTTGACATACCTTGATGTGGTTGAGAAAGTTTGGAGAATACCAAGAGCAATCGTATTTGTTGGACCCGTACCTTGAAAGCCTCGTGTCTCCAGTCGCGGAATGCCTCAGAAAATATGCAATGACATGCGTTAATGCACGAGGTGCTCAGTCTTCCCCTAGTCGTGTGGAACGCCTCGCAGATCTTCTTCATAACTATATCAAGTTCCGCGGGTATAAGACAATAAGTCGGTGGTACTTTCTGATATATCCCCTTTATATTCATTCCGAGCAGCTCGATTCTTCCCTCATGAAGTTTCCGATCTCTCAATCGCCTTGGATTTCATTCGGCTACCGTCAGGGCCAGTAAAAGACCCTAGTCAATGGGGACTACGATATGCCGTGCTGCTTTGGCTATCGCTCATTTGTCGGATCCCTTTCGACTTGCAGAAATTTGATGATGTTTCTCGATCCGGTGAGAAACAGCAAATGCGATCGAGCTCGTTGGAAAGGACCGCCTGAACATGGCTGGTCTAGAGCGCGAGGGAGCGGCTACCCTTCTTGCACGCTTTTATGCACGGTGAGCTCAATGCAATGCACGCGATGGTATCTATTTCTTGAACTTCTTTAAGAAAGGACACCAAACAGCAATTCTTCTCTTTCGTTGAGTGGTCCATAACGGTCTTTCGCTCTTCGGATGTAATACTGGTAAGATGACTTGGTACTTTCTGAAATGCGACTCACTTGAAGTAGTCTATAGGAGTATTGCAAGTTCTTTGTGAATTAGTCAAATCTGGTTCCTCTGAACAGCTCCATGCCTTTACGCAGCAGTTCTTGGAGATTGCAGATACTTTAGAACAAAGTACCACTTTGGCCAGCAACACACTGGTTCGAAAATATCGCACGAAACTGCTATCGCGCGTTGCGTTGCGTTTGATGCCTCCGATTGTGTCAAGATCCAAGTTAACATGTAATGTCAACTCACATCTCAATATGTTTGACTATTTAATCTGTAATTTCGCAGTCCGTAGCCTGGATAGTGGTATCAAGAACGAGACTGGCGATGGGAACGTAGACGATGATGATGAGGATATCGACGTTCCTGAAGAAATCGACACAATCTTGGAGTCTCTATTCAAAAGCCTGCAGGACAAGGTATTTTTCTGCATGTGACGTGCGAACATCAATTACACAACGTTTAGGACACAGTGGTGCGATGGTCAGCAGCCAAAGGCATTGCTCGCCTTTCAGAACGCCTTCCGTCGGATTTCTCCTCTCAGGTATTAGAGACGATTCTTGGTCTTTTCTCAATCCATTCCGTAGCAGGCGCAAGTGTTTATGACACTCCTGCCATCGCCGAGGCCACCTGGCATGGCGCTTCTCTCGCGTCAGCAGAGATGGCACGCAGAGGTCTCATTCAAACTTCTGCACTAGGAAGCCTCTTGGGCTGGCTCTCGAAAGTGAGAAAAGCCATATATGAATTAACTGCTTTCATGTGATAATGATGCACATTAGGCCCTCTACTTCGACATACGTAAGGGGGCCCATTCCATCGGATCAAATGTACGGGATGCTGCGGCCTATGTGATCTGGGCTTTAGCGAGGGCACAAGATCCGGAATCCTTCTCTCCTTATGCTCGTGAACTCGCGCAGTGGCTCATTTCTGTGGCGTTGTTCGACAGGGAAATTCACATTCGAAGAGCGGCTAGTGCTGCCTTCCAAGAACATGTTGGCAGGATGGTACACCTTGATGTGCTTGTCTCAGGTAAATTACGTTGAAAGTTCATGCAATGTGTTTCAGGCGCTGTTCCCACATGGTATCGACGTCCTTAGGAAAACCGACTTCTATGCAGTCAGCGTGCGACGGAATGCATTCACTGTCGCTGCTCCACAAGTCGCTGAGTAAGTTGCCCTTTCACAACTCAGCACTGTCAATTCAATGAACCTTGCTAGGCACCTGGAGTACAGATCATATCTGATCGATCACATCATTTCGATCACTTTGCGTCATTGGGATGTTGCGATGAGGGAGTTGGGTGCTCAGGCCTTGCGCCGGATATGCGAGCTCGACTTGAGAACACTAGGGTTAGAGTGTGCTTCGAAGATGGCGAGAAATCTGATTATTCAGCGAAGGATATTTCTCATTTTGTTTTAGGCGGGATTTTTACACTCCGTTGATGTATCTGATGTGCATGGGGCACTTGCAGCATTGACAGGTATCTCTGAAGCGTACCGAGCTCAGGGGAGTGAAGAAAGTGCAAGCAATCGACAAAAGGTGCGGATGAAGTTCTCAACGCGTCCCTCGTGTTAATCGTTCATCAGATATTTGCACTCATCGCGATTGTTTCCCAAGATGCCGTTATGGCCCCTCGAAACGGCCTTGTACTTGCGGCGGTGTGCGATCTTATTGCAAGCAGCTTGACACTGCAGGAGGTTGAGCTTCAAGAGAAATCATCCGTGCCCCATTGGAAAACGATCGTAGACCAGGGACTGCGACACAGAACCTCTTCCGTTCAACAAGCCGCTGCCGCTGCCATGGCCACAACAAGTTCCTTAATAGATTGCTCGCTAGATGTGCACAGATAAGATTAAATGACGCTACATTTTTCCAAGACATTAATTGACATGCCCCCTCAGCACATTAATCAATGACTTTCGCCGTGGCCCTCAGTCCCTGCAGCAAAGTCTTGGATATACTCTAGGGGTTCTCAATTACAACGCGCATCCGCATGGTTTCTCTGAGGTAGTCAAGTGCTTGTTAGATAGCGTGGATCCCAACGTAAGATTCTCCCTAGTTGAGGGTTTTACGCCGGTTGAAACGATGATCGCAGTCCTCTGGAAGAATGTCGAGCATTGAAGCACGTCGAATTTGTTTCCAAGCGTTACCCAAGATCATTGCGAATGTACTGCCTTGCCTCACCGAGTGTTCGTGTTTTTATTTTCTGTTCGGCGGATGTAAATGAAACATCTCTCCTCAGATCTAACTGCAGAAAGTATGTGTGGAGTCCTTGATGCCCTTGACAGCGGACTGGATGATTACACGATGGACGAGCGTGGCGACGTTGGCTCGTGGGTACGGATGGCATGCATACAAGGTCTAGCATCGATTTTCGAAGATCTGTTTCGCGTTTCAGGAAGCATACCTGAATTCGCGAGTTACTTGCCTGCGCAGAGGTATCACAGTGTGATAGCTAGAATCCTCCGTCAGGGCGTCGAAAGACTGGACAATGTACGTCAAATTGCGGGACATTGTTTATTGCGATTGTTTCGCATCCCTCTCCCGAGCGTTCCTCATCAAGAGGAATGGCGTATCAAAGGCTCACAACTCATGATGAAGCTATTTTTGAAGTGAGTCGCCGACGACGTGTGTTTTCTCGCATCTATTTCATCCCGAATAGTGACGCCTCGGACGCTATAACCAGCTGGAGTGTTGGGGAATGGCTATTTCCTAAAGCCGTAGAACTGCTCCGCGTACAGGAGTACAGACGATCCCTACTGACAGGTCTTATACACAGTGTAGGAACTAGAACTGGGAGCACGGTCCGTCTCCTTTGCATTTTTGTTTCGCATCTCTGATGACGTCACTAGCATCGCCCAGCATCTTCGAGTCTGGTTTCCTTTGCGCAGGGCCTTCCATTGTCCGCCGGCGGTTCTGGCTATAGTTTGTCTGAGATGTGTGATGACCTCATTGAGTGCGCACAAGGGACAACGACATCAAACGCCGTAGTGGTCCCTATTTTGCAAACGTTCAATATGCTTTTGGAGGCAGACGTGTTGTCTCACCTGTCTAGCGTTGACAGCGGTCCATCAAAGTCGCCTTCGTTTCGTTTCTTAGCCAAACTGAACTAATGAAGCTTCCAGACTGGAGAAAATATTGAACATTGCAACGAGAAATGTTCTGCGATTGAAGAATGTACAGCGAGTGCAAGAGTCCATGAAAATGTGGGTTTATTAATCGCACGATAACACGTCAACTAAGTATTATGTAGCGTCGTAAATCTCTTGGTCGTTTCCTCGGTGTCGAAATCGTCCTCGGAGCGAATCATCGACTTCCTTTCTCACCCTTATCCAAAGGTCGTATTTTTACATCACTAGTGGATGATACTGACCGTGGCTTAGATCCGGACCAGTACGGCTGAATACCTCTACATGTTCACACAGAGCAGGGACCTCGGATGGGAGGCAGATGAAGCAGTCGAAGAACTACTTCTCGAAACAGAATGGTACAGTTTGGGAATCGTGTCCCCTTTGTTCCCTCAAATAGCTGACTTTATCACAGGTCTTCGGAAAGCATGCAAGTGAAGGTGGCAGCCACCCGCATCTCGGAGCTCCTCTCTTGCCCAATTACCGAGTGATTAAAACGTTGTCCAGTGTATGACTTATACGCAGGATTAAGTCGCATGTAGATCATATCGTATGGCACCCTTAGCTGAAATGTACTTTTTTATACGAGGGGGCGTGTTGTGATCTTAATGTGGGAGGCGTGGGAAAGTCGGTTTGCAACAAACCTACATACACTGGGTCCGAAAACAGTTACCTGCGCCCGCCAACGCCCAGCCTCACCTGTGCATCATGGTTGCAGACCCTCGCATGAGTGACGGAGAGCTAGCCGCAATCAATGCAGCTGCAGTGACACGGGAATACCGCGTCCAACCACACCTTGGTGCGTCCAAAAGCATAAGCATTGCAAGACGCCGAGTAGTTATTGACGAGCCCTCAAGACTACCGCACCGTTTCTGCGATCAATGGGTGAGTTCCGTCGTCATAGCTAATGAGTGATCTGACCGGGTCCCTACAGCCCACTTGTGGTGCTTGATAATGTCAAGGTGCGCGGCGTTTTGATATTCGTTTTGATTTTGTTTCCAGTTTTACATCGCCTTTGGTTGGGTTGTGCTGACCTACATACTTGCTTGTTTTGCGCAGTTCCCTTCATACAATGAGATCGTACAGCTAACTTTACCCGATGGATCGAAGCGAGGCGGCCAGGTTTTGGAAGTTCAAGGAAAGAAGGCGATTGTTCAGGTGTTTGAAGGCACATCAGGGGTGGACGTCAAAGCGACGCATGTCGAATTCACAGGAAGCAGTATGAAGCTACCTGTGGCCGAGGACATGCTTGGTCGTATTTTCAACGGTTCTGGAAATCCTATTGATCAGGGTCCAAAAGTGTTTGCTGAGGATTACTTGGACATTAATGGTGCGTGGTTCTTGGTCTTATGGAGATTCGGCCACCTTCTGGTATTGATCGATAGTGCAGGATACCCAATCAATCCTTACTCGCGCATATATCCTGAGGAAATGATCCAGACTGGAATTTCGACTATTGATACGATGAATTCAATCGCACGTGGACAAAAGATTCCTATTTTCTCGGCTGCTGGTTTACCGCACAATGAGGTGCATATGAAGTCCATTCAGATCAAGAACCCCTCAAGGAGCTAACCGAAATGCGCAGATCGCAGCCCAGATCGTACGTCAAGCCGGTCTAGTGAAACGTCCCACCAAAGACGTCCATGATGGCCACGAAGACAATTTCTCTGTCGTGTTCGCAGCAATGGGTGTCAACATGGAAACCGCACGGTTCTTCAAAGAAGACTTCGAGTCAAACGGTAGTCTCGATCGCGTGACGTTGTTCCTTAATCTTGCGAACGACCCCACCATTGAGCGTATTATTACGCCTCGTCTTGCGCTCACTACGGCAGAATACTATGCATACCAGCTGGAGAAACACGTGTTGGTCATCTTGACTGACATGTCGTCTTATGCGGATGCCTTGCGTGAGGTGCGTTCTTCGTTTTCTGTCGAGTCTTCTGGAAAGAGACTTACCGCTCTCGGTGTGGTTCGTGTGCAGGTTTCTGCGGCTCGGGAAGAGGTACCTGGCCGTCGTGGTTACCCCGGTTACATGTACACGGACTTGTCAACAATTTACGAACGGGCTGGGCGAGTGCAAGGACGAAATGGTTCTATTACTCAAATTCCCATTCTGACCATGCCGAACGATGGTGACGTCATCCCGCTTTTTGTTTTTCCATGTTCGAGCGCTGATCCGATAAGATAGATATCACGCATCCTATTCCTGATTTGACTGGGTATATCACAGAGGGACAGATTTTTGTAGACCGACAATTGCACAACAGACAGATATACCCGCCCATCAATGTTTTACCGTCACTATCACGACTGATGAAGAGCGCGATTGGCGAGAAGCTTACGAGGAAGGATCATGGTGATGTTTCGAACCAATTGGTGGGTGCCTTCATATTAGCCGAAATGACGATCTGAGTGGCTTGGGACTGGTGTAGTATGCGAAATACGCGATCGGTCGCGATGCAGCTGCGATGAAGGCTGTTGTTGGCGAGGAGGCACTGTCGGCTGAAGATAAGCTTGCACTGGAATTTTTGGACAAGTTTGAACGTCAATTTGTTGGCCAAGGTGGGTGAATTTGTCAAGGGGCGCGGTGAAATTTTTCTGAAGGCTATGCAGGACCCTATGAGTCTCGTACTATCTTTGATTCGCTCGACTTGGCTTGGTCGTTACTTCGGATTTTCCCGAAGGAACAGCTTAACCGGATAAATCCAAAGATTATTGCAGAGTTCTACGGTAGGAAAGCTACGAAGAAGACTAGTGAGGAAGAGGAAGGAGAAGAGAGATTAATTGATGTGTAACGAGGAGCGGACTCATTGGTGAATGTATATGCGATGGTGGTCAACACGATTTCTGGGGTGAATCTCCATGTGATGTGATAGGAATGTTCCGCTCCTTGACTGGGAAAACAAAGACCGCAAGGATCGACGAGTAGGATGGTCATTATGAAAAGCAACGAGGCTAGGAAGTAGGAAATATGTCCGTGGTGTGCGGAACCAATCAACGTTGATAGCACGAGTTTTTCCGGCTCGATCATGATTTTTTGGAGTGGTGAGCTAGCGTGTAATTTGTTGGTACTTGATAATTTTAAGGGATACACGTTCATGTGAATTGAATATTAGGATCTCCCTTTACTAGACAGCGTGGTATACAGCTGGCCAAGCTTTGAAACTCGCGGCGTACGTCAGGTAAGGCAGTTGTGCATGTGTTCGCCCTGAGTTGCCTTTATATAACGAAACCCATCATTTTTCACTTACTAGACTCCCTTTTTATCTTTTACCACCAGCATGAGCGATTTCGGTCATCAACTCAACTGTAGAAAACGTAAACTCAAGAACGACAACGAGGATGAACAGATTTCAGATTCAAAATCGAATTCAAACGATGATCCTACCGTCGTTACTAGTATGATACTGGACTCAACTTATGCTCCTCGTCAACCGCCTCCCTCAATCTCAACTGATGCCGCACGAGCTGTATGGCCATCAGAACCCTCTCCAAAACGTCCAAGAGTTGATACTCATAATCTACAATCTTTCAAAACTCATAGGCGTTCAGCTAGGACTCCTTCATCTCCTCTTACTAGTCCTTGGCGTTCTTTCAAATCACGCCCTGACCCTCACTGTACTGCTATCGATTGTCCACCTTTACCAGTTCATCCTCCAGTCGACCTTTCATCACCCCATATCCCAGCAATGCACCCTCTTATAAACAGACAGACCCTCAAAGAACTTGATCTCGATTCTATCCTTCGTAATCCGCAACTTCGTCAGTTTTTATATCAATCAATCTTCTAATATATCTAATATCTCATAGGACATGATCTTCTTTTTGATGCTGGTCTTCAGTTTCGTCCTACATCTGGTCGACGTAAACGTGATCTATCCGACAAATATTGGTTCGCTATCGCACAAGAACTACAAACAGGTTGCACCTGCGTTTCCTTTGATCTTCAATGGAAACCCCACGACCTCCTCTGCGTTTGCGCCCAAGGCCCTATACCTCAAGTACCTAGCCTCACCTACTGCTCCCCCCGTCGGGCACTCACACTCCGCATGCCTTCACGCATCCGTCCCCTCCTCACAGAATTTCTCGAAGTTTTACTCTTTGTTATACAACCCCTTACAAGCATATGCGGCACCTACGCTAATCCTGCGACTCTTCAGACGCAAATCGAGCAACACGCAGCTCAGGCCGCTCATCTCAGATCCCTCTTTGATCCGGAGCTTATTCAGCAGGAGCTTCACCACCAACTCTTCGATCCATCAGGACTCTTCATCGTCATTGGTCACACTCTCAAAAGCCACTGTGCCCCCATGCGCGATCGTCTTGTCGACGCTATGGTAGAAGCAGCCAAGGCTTGCGCCCCGGGCTGCGGTGGCACTAAAGCGGACGCGGTCAAGGCCGTTCGCATGTGCCTCGATATCTTGGAACTCATGAAACTGGCAAGTATCTCCCAATCATTCTTTTTCGTTGTCCTGAAGGTCTTCTGCTTTAGGATATTGCGAACCATCAATTACAAACCCTTCGCCCATTCCTCATAGAAACCGCGGGTCAATACGAGCTCAAGGCGTTCAAAGGCCGAAAGGGGGCAGGTGCCTCACTCGACCTTACCCGGAAATGGATACGAACGGCATACCACCACCTCATGTCCTCGTCCCACCCAATTCCAATCTTACTTCCCCATCCGTCCCACCCTTCCAACACCATAACTCTAAATTATCGCCAACTCCCACAAACGCAACAAATATACCTAAGCGTGCTCAAAGCCCTCACGGACCTCGTTTTTGAACCTCCTTGTGGCCCATCCCCCACGCCCGTTCCACATTCCCACTCCCCCCAACGCGAACGTGTGTCGAAATCTAGCATACCATATCTCCCACTATACCCCGAAACCACGTATCTGGATGGTGCGCGTCTGTTGGTGTTATCAGGCGAAGCGGCGGACGCTACTGCTATGTATATGTTCCTTCTTTTGTTTCGGCAATTGGCATTTAGCGATCCCGACCCTAACTCTTGCGGGGATCCGAATTTGAAGGTGGTTGTGACCGATACCCAACTCGCTTCACTTAAAAAGGAAATCCGAGATATCTCTTCGGGACATCTTGGTCATTGTTTTGCGCAGGTGAAGGGAGATGTTGACGGTGAGAGATGGGCGAAGATTAGAGAGGATATTGTTTTGCAGATCGCTATGCACGCGAAGCAGGCCCGTTCTTCTTCCACGCCTTCGTCGAGTTCCCCACGGACACGGAGCCCAGACTCGGCATCAGCATCAGAAACAGGGTCAGATCCTCAGCCCCAATCAAGGGTCCTCGCTTCCGCACCAGACGAGCGGATGCTCAAACTAGCCGAGCGCTGGTCCGACACGAACATGCGTCCAAACTCGCCGCTGAGCACGCTACTGCGCAAGAGGATCCGCGATGTTGTGTTTAATCAGGTCGTGGCGCTCACTTTTCCTTCTGCTTCTTCCCGCGATTCTGGCATGGGCATGAACGCGAACCTAGGCAAGTCATCAAACTTGAAATCCTTCACCCCTCCTTCTGCGTTGTCTTCGGGCATGGAACCTCTCGCAGATGAGATCCGCTTACTCTCGGAAAGACTCTCGAGGTTGGCACATATCCACCTGGGGGTGTATCTTCCCCTTTATGAACAGGATGAATTTTCGACCTCTGTTTTTTCTGATATAGAATCCTGTAGCTAGTCGGTTGTACATTATACATACATACATACCTCTCCACCATCATCATTGTTCGGTTTCCACCCATCATCCTGCGATTTCTCCACATTTCCACGAATTTTTCTTTCATTTTTTGACGGGCATTTGGGTCAAAGACCTACGCATATGATTGATACCTC
Organism: Suillus cothurnatus; assembly: GCA_016758765.1. NCBI lineage: Eukaryota > Fungi > Basidiomycota > Agaricomycetes > Boletales > Suillaceae > Suillus > Suillus cothurnatus. The sequence continues at coordinate 101,355 of JABBWL010000213.1, read as the reverse complement.
TGACGAAATTGACGAAAGGAGCAGAGGACGACTGCTGTGGCATTACCTTACCCAGTTAGCAGATAATACCCCCCCATCCATCACCCATTGTATCCCATCATTCGAGGATCTAATGGAACGAATCAATGACAATGACAATGATATGTACTTTTTGATTATATCTATGACCACGATAGATTGAAATTCAGAATTTCCTGCGTTTTTTCGAGGGCTGGGTTCTTTCTTCGTCTACAGTAAATCGTGCGCGCTTCTGTGCACTCCCACTTCCGATGTTGATGTTGTTGGAACCAGTACTGATGCTGGTGTTTTTGGAGTTGGAAGGGGCGTGACCTGGAGCTGGAAAGGGACGCGATCTCTTCTCCTTCTGACTCTGTTTCTTCTGCTTCTTTTCTATCGCTTTCTTTACAGCGCGCTTTCCTCCACTTGATGCGATGGCGTCGTAGCGGGCTTTCATCAGCAACTCTTTTTTCTCGGCTAAGTGAGGCGAGGTGATTTTGATCAGCATCAGTGGAGAAAGCCAAGACCAAAACGAAACGAAAGAAGAAAGATGCTCACTCGACTTCATCCACCACCCCGCCTTCCCCTTTTTCCTCTTCTCCCTCTCCTCCCTTCCAACCCTCTCCAACGCCTCCATCTCCACCTTCTCCCTCTTATCCCTATTAACACTACTCTCAGCCCTCTTCACCGCAAGCTCTAGTCTCCCAACCTCCCGCTCTCGTTCTGCGCGCAGGTCTTTGGGGGAGTTCAAGAGGAGCTTTCGCGCGAGGGTGAGGTTGGAGCGGAGCGTGGAGAGTTCGGAGGTGTGGAGCGTGGAGAGGAATGTGTATTGGGATTTGAATTTTTGGGGGTCGTAGGTGCCTGTTATGTGTAGGAAGCGGGGGTCTCGTGGTACGGGTGCCTTGGATTCAATTACGGTTCGTCGGCGGGTGACGGGGCGTTTGGAAGTTATTTCTGTGGGGCTGTGGGAAATGAAGTGAGGGGGTGGGTGATGGGGAGAGGTGCTTACGCGTGCTTGCTAGATCTTTTGGCGAGGTCTTTACGCGGTTTTGAGTGTTTGTCTTGGTGTTCCTTGTCTTTGTCTTTGCCTTTGGATGTAGTTGATTGTGGGCGTTCGTCGTCGGTTGGATATGCGTCTTCTTCTGATGGTGCGTCGGACTCGGACTCTGATTCGGAATCGGTTAGAGCGCGAGTTTGGGAGAGGGCGTGTTGGGCTTTGCGGAGCATTCCTAGAGGTAGAGAAGATAGATCTAGGGACAGAATATCAATATCAATAAGTAGGATAAGTCAGTTTACACATAGACGAGTGCAGGTACTCGCAAATAGGGACTGAAACTCGTACGTACCGTCCTCGAGAGACCGCTTCGGAGTAATGCGCGCAAATCAGTACATCTGTATAGTGCGAGAGGAAAACCGAGAGCGAACCAGATCCTGGGAGGGTTTTATAGGGAGAACGTTAGTGTCCTCGTCTGTTTCCTCTTCGCTATCCTCATCTTGCGAGTCCGCCCACTGTACTACCCGAGGCGCATCTACGTCAACATCCTCATCGTCCTGTGCATCCCCAACACTCTCATCAGAAACGCTCTCCGAGCCACCGTCTAACTCGGGTCCCGCTTCAGACTCAGAGGCTGGGTGATGGTGCTCGTGCTCAACTTCTGTGAGAGCATTACGATGGACGGACTTCGATTGTGTGCGCCGTAATGCTGATTTTAGTGGTTTGGTGCGATGCTGGAGGTTTGTTGGTGATTTGGTGCTGTGTGGCATGTCTAGAGGGCTATCCCGCAGCCGTGGGCTGGAGGGGAAGAGTTGGACGTGGCAGACTAACTTGGATTTTGCAATAGTGCACAGCCACACCTGACCTTGCCTTCAACCTCGATCGAAGGGCTTGTAGTGAAGTTATATAGCATGGTGCAATGCGGGTGTGTTTTCGGCCCTCACACACACCAGAACTAATGGAACTATCCTATACCACCTTTTGACGTTTCCTACGCTGCTCAAATATTCAGCGGTGTGTGCGATCTGTAGGATGTTCGGCGGTCTGCGTGATAATGGTACTAGGCTGATGACACAATTAATAGATTTGCACGGACTATGGCTTGCGTTGGCACATTTTTAAGGTAACGCGCCAAGCAATTATGTTGTGTAGGATCATCCTACACAATATGATTGCTTGGCTTAGAACGCGAACATCGACGAATCTGACAAACGATATACCAGTAATGAACATTGAAGAAAATTAAGGCTCTCCAAGGTATGTGTCGGCGGCGCCGACCCCTAGTTTAGAATACCGGTATGAAGTCGTGTATCCTGTCCCTTGCATCTTGTGTAATACACTCTGCTATCCATGTGATGTTCCGGATTTCCTGTTCCTTCAGCTTCACATAACTGTAGAAGACGCCATACTGGAATTGCTGCAAGAAAGTCAGTTTGTTGAGGTGTACCTCCATGCGGAAGAAACGATCCTCCAGCTGTGCAGCTACTCCAAAGTCCCCAAGATCTCCGTTGTTCTGGCCTGACGCTGGATTGTCGAAGAACGGACGATATTCGCCGACGCTCTCGCATACTTGACGGACTTGGTCTATGTCATCCGCTTTGGCGAGTGCATTGTTACCTGCAGGGAACAATCGCCCGATGGCGGGATAAAGTTTTGGCGCGCTGCTCCTTGGTAAGCACTGTATCAAAGGAGTTGATGGTGATGTTCAACGTTCGTCTGTCAGCTTCGAAGGCGAGGATGGTGAGCATAACCTCGGCTGTTGTTGAACCTATGGCGGAAACATAGTTGTGGAAGTCCTCCGGATACGCTTTGTAGACAGTGTTCCTGATGATCTCGATGTTCAAGTCATCGAGATCAGCAGCAGAGAGGCAATTACGGAAGTAGGGCGCTGATTATGGTAATAGTGTTTGGAGTAGTAGGGGACGTGTCAGGGCAAATACCTAGAGGTGTTTCTACCAATACGCTCTGATAGAGCTCTTCCACGTTTGTTGCCACACATAGTGCAGGCATGGTGTCAAATATGCCTAATGGATGACATCGCCCGAGAAGTTCGTGCGTATCCCTCTCGTGGAGTGTGCCAGTTATAAGTAGCACGACATTGTCGATCATGTACCCATACCTACAAACTATGAGCGCAGGAACATATAATTAATCATTACATACGTGATATACTCCAAGAATTTGCTGAGAGGCTCGACCGAATTACTGCGTAGAAAGTTGAGTTGGTCTACAAGAATCTGGGTTGCCTTGTCCGCGATAATCGCGGTGGATAGCGGGGATGGTTCGTTCGCGAGGAAGTTTCCATAGTCGGTCGCGGAAAGTTGCGTTTTGAAATCTATACTAAATGTGTGTGAGCAAAAAGTAACTTGAGTTTTCTCCATTCCTGACCTTCCAACGTCTCGCATTGAGTCAACTGGCATAATGAGATTGCGTGAGTAGGCTAGATTTGTAACCTCGGACAATTCCTTCCAGAAAGCCGTTGTTCACCTAGAGGGGCGATTCCATTAGCTTTAGAAGACGTGTCAATAGTATGTACTCACATTGAGAAACAGACCCTCCATGATGTACGAGGGCCCGTATTGGACAAAATCGAAGAGCTTGGCTTTGAACTTGTCACACTTCGGATCTTACTGAATAAGGAAGGTGGGTCCTTTTGACATTAACCTTGACCAGTCCAGACGCTGACATTGACGCATTCTTCGTCTAGCACCGACCCCGTGGCAGACTTGGTCAGTTTCTGGAGAAGGTTCAGGAAGGTGCGAACAAGCTAAGGGTCTCGGTCAGTTCACGAGCATGCGTAATGAGTGTCCTGGAACACGAGTAAGATTGCAACAAGCGCTCGAAGGATTCTCGCAATCGTAGCCCTGTTTCCCCGAACTTGTATCATCAACATGCTTCATCGACCTCGAATATCACCAAGGTAGGTTCTCAGCCTTTGTCCTTCGGTTTCTCTCTCTCTAAGTTTTGGTGGTCACGCGGGTTCAGGCTGCTCCGTCTGGTGTGGAAGTGGAGGCTGATACCCAATCGGCACTTCGCGATGCACAACAGGCTGCATAACACATGCATCCACTGTCGGGACCTGCAATAACTGTTGCGTCTGTTGGCCAAGGCGCACAAGCGGATCTCGATGCTGCTGACGGTTTCCGGGAGACATATCTCGAACCCCTCAGGATATTCGACGATGTTATTGGGAAGATCGCAGATGTATAGACCCTCATCTCGATCAGAACCGAACTAATCTAGCTCCACAGGTACATCCTTACGCGAAAATGGCACTGGGCGTGTCGTCTTGTGCAACCAAAGTAGGTTTTATTTTTCTCTCTTCCTATCTTCCACCGCTCAGCAATCATTTGTGCAGATTATTCTAGCTCAAGCGGATCGCGATGCAGCGGTACTCGAACTTCTCAAAAGTTGGATCCGATCAAGTTTACACGTTCATGGCACAAGATCAGAGACTTTGCCAAATCTCGTCAATGCGCATTATCCTTGGACAGATCCCCCAGCAGACCATTGAATGCGTTCAATTCATCAAAAATCATTTGGAGACCAAGAGCTTTTGTGAGTTATAACAAGCTGCTGCGCTTTGCATTGTCTGAAGCTTCTCCGTGATCACAGGGGAGAGACTCGGAAAGAACTTTGTCTCGGAAATGAATGCTACAATCCAACAGTACAGTAACGTGTTGGATATGCTCATGCAAAACTTCCGGGACCAAGTCGCTCGCGATGTAGCTATACACGTCCACCATACATGTAAACGTTCGGACGTCCTTGTAACTTGACATATATTCATACCTTTTCTTGAGAAATACCACATCTCAGTGGTATGACTTATGCAGCGGGTGCGGGACTGGATACCTCCAAGGGACGCGCAAAGAAATCCTTTCCCGGATTACGGAATGGGTCAACAGCACTGGGGACGACATTCCATGCAGGCTGTGGTTATCTGGCCCTGCAGGCAAGGGAAAATCTTCCACCGCCCACACCATTTCTAAGTGGTTCAATGGCGTGGGAGGGCTTTGGTTCGTGTTACTCTTTTGACTGTCAGTGAGAAGCAGATCGTCGTCATGAGAAGATCTTTTCCACCATCGCGCGCGACCTGGCTGACCGTGATCCGGAGATGAGGCGGGCATTAGCACATGCAGTTCAGACCACGAATTCGTTCAAGAATACAGCAGATATCACCCAGCAGTGGCAGAAGCTTTTTATCGAACCACTGGGGAAGTCATCTGGGTCAACTGTGGGACCCATTGTGATCATGATCGATGCATTGGACGAGAGCGGTGGAGTCACGAAGAGACCTCCGTATTCTAGCTGGCAAACATCAAAATCCCGCTGTTCCTAAAATCACAACGATAGTGTGGTCTCGATCCCCGACTCACGATTCTTGATCTCGAGATGATTGCAGTACACAATACAATATTAATTATCGAACTCTTACTCAATGGTGTAGTGCGAGTTCTGCCAGGCTGGATGCTATTCACAACCAGTTGACCGACTTTCAAGTCTCCCTCAGAACACCGGATGACTTGCATGGATAACATGACAAAACTTCGAACAAAAAGCAAATTCTGAGCTTGCGAATTTGGTGGATGTTTGACAATGGTGTTATGCCGGCAGACATACCATCATAGTAATGAGAGCACAGGCTGGTAGTATTGAAAGTTAATGAAACATGTTGCAGCATATTTGAAGTGCGTCAATCCATAGTAGTCTAAAATATTGTGCAGTGCGGAACTTTGATGGTCGTAGAAGAATACATTAGTGTCTGTGGTGGGTTAGGAATCCAGGATAGACGTGTATGAGGATAGAGCGAGAGCTACGCACCAAATTCGACTTCGCCGTTCGAGACTACTAATTAGGAATGAGAAGTACAACCATCACAGATGAGATTCGAAGCAACTCTGTCGCCACTAAAAAGTACAAATTGTCCAGTAAGATCCGAGTGCATAACTATTACATAGTCCATCGCATTAAAATTCACTACAGGGAGCACGATTACACCTGCGCACTCTCCGTTCAACCTTGGCATTACTTGTTCATCGCGTGATTAGATAGGACGTGGTAGGGTACCGATTACTGATGACCGATGATGGTGAATTGTGGGCTGTAATTGCCCGAGTCACCGAATACTACGAGTGATGCTGATTAGTTTGTGCGCATCAATCTAGGATAGAATCATGGACTTACGGACAATCGAGTAATTCTGACCTGTAGGCACAGACGGTACTTGAATGACAACACGACCATCCAAGATGTCGAAGTCAATTGCCAAAGGATGGTCTGAGACATTTGCTCAGCCCGAGTCGGATATGAAATGGGAAGATAGGAAGCTTACCTAGATCAATGATGGTGTTGGTAGCTAGATATACCCTGCCGATCCCGTTGGTAATGTTTACGGGTGCACCATCGGTCTCCCTGTATCCGGTATGAGATCGACGATAAGCGAAGATGAGAAGGAAGAAGCACTAACCAGGTGACATTGTGATGTTGACCAGCTATCCAGACCACACCAGCTTCTGGGTAAACGATCGGAGGGACGAAAACATCTCTGCGCATAGGAGCAGAGAGGGAGAGGCTGAAGAGAGCCAAGAGGGTGAGGATGAATGTCGTGAATGAGAACATGATGAGTATTGAAGAGTTAGAGTGATTCAAGTTTGATCGTGAGTTGGTGAGAAGCTGTTCGATGGGTCTTGAGAAAGATGAATGAGCTGGTATTTGTACTTACTGGATAGTAGCCGTGTGAGCCTGTGGTAAGAAACGTAAGAAGCCTGACTGGTGCGCTACAAGCGGATAGTCGATCTTTGGTTCTCTCTATAGCTAGTTCGGCTTGTTATTAGATCTTCTGTGCTGCAGCGTGCACGAGGCAATTCAACTTTGAAACGATTGCATTGCACGGACTTCGAGGCAACTTCGAGGTGTTAATTATTTGGAAGCGGTCTCTCGGTGTGACAGCGGCTTAAACATCACGATGTGCCTAAGAGAATGACTTCATGCACTCATTTCAGAGTCACAATCAGCCGTTACATCAATGTATACGCGTGATCGGAAGAGGGGGGGCTGCAGAAGCTTTACCAGTAAAGTTATTTAGTACTTATCGGTACCTTGAACTTTTAACAGGCTTTTCATTCGTGGGGTCATCGGAAGCCTCAGGTATCTATCGGACTAAATCAAGTATAAATCTGGTAAGATACACTTATTGGCTAGTTGCTCGCACCTTCTTCCGCTATGAATGTTAGCGGACGTTCTCGCAGTAATCCTCCAACTGATTGTGAGGGTCCCTCTTCTGCCTCGTGTTATCACGTCAAATCTGGATAAGCCATTACCACTTTCCCTTTTTACCTGCGCAGTGCGCACCCCGGGCAAGGTACTGGGCTGATGTGCCCGCCTCCATCTAGCATCCCTAAATCCGCTATCATCGTTCGCTGTAAACTAGACCGGTTTGCAACCTGGTCTCAGCTTCTGATTAAAATTCGCAAGGCGGCGTCTGTAAATATATTGTCTTGCTTTGAGTGTCGTACAACGTTGTAAATGCGTGGTGCCTTCTCCAAATGTATCTGCAAGGATAGCGGAGATAACTCGACGCAGCTGCTGCCTCAAGCGGGAGAGCTCCTCTGTCATTCGGTTTCGAGGCAGTCGAGACTTGAATGGCATTTGGGTTTGGGCCAGGTCAATATTTGTCCACGGGCACGATGTCAAATAAGTGCAAATATTGCACGCGACGCGTAAATTGGCGCGTTTAATTGCAATTTGCAATTATTTTAATATTTGTGTCGCGTTTGCTTTTCGGATACAGATCACGACGTTGACCTTCACCACCATCTGCCACCTTCAATTAACGTCGTAGTAATTACTATCGACATGGCAGTCTTAACTAGTCTGCCTACACCACCTGCCACATCTCATAGAGACAGGGAAACAACCAGCTTTCCTGGCTCTCGTGTCTCCTGGACTCAACAGAACGAATACCACATTCTTACAAGTCCAAAGGGTCACGTTCCCTTTCCACCAACCGCCTCACGCCAGTGTCCTACAAAGTCTATTCTCAAGAGATCAATATCAAATCTCCTTACCGTGTCGGAGCAGGAACAGCGGGAGGCAACTCCAGAACCAGAAGACCCGCTTGTAAACCTGTCGTATCTTGCGCGACCCATCTCCCAAATTCTTGCGTCAGAGACCTCCTTCACCGACCTCATCGATGCCTATGCCGTCCTCGCCGCCCGTATTAGGTCAGCAGTGGCGGGCACAACCGACACAGACGCTTCCTGGCCTCTGTTCCAACCACTTCGTAAGAATACGCAGCCATTCACTGACGCGGTATGCCGTGACCTCGGTAAAGCGCTTGTGGAGCCGAAGTCTCCTGAACTTGAAAGTGAAAGTGAAGAATTTCCATTTGCTCATGAAGAAGAGGAAGAACTTCCCTCGCTCCTACCTTCTCCGAAAAAGAGTCCTAAGAAGAAAAAACGCGGTATGTCGGCTGGACAGGCAAAATACGCGCGCGACCTCTGCACTACCTCGCACGCCGCAATGAGGTTGCTTGGATCGGTTTTTACCCTTCCTGCTGTCTTCCGCATCTTCACAGGTGCGTTTCTATGGCGTTCTGAAGCCTATAATCTGACAGTTTGCAAGACGCGCAATTGGGCGAAATGTTGACCGCCGTTTTGTCTATTCCCATGGCTGATGTACTCCCGACCCCCAACGCCCGGAAAACGTGTGCACTGTCAATATGGCTTTTGCAAGTGCAGCGCCTACCAGAGGAAGTCCTCGTACCAGCGAAAGACAGAATTGCTTTTGCTCTGCGCCGAGGTATGGAAGGTGAACTAGGCAAAGAAGGCAAAAAAGGATCTGCCTGCGACGGCCTAAAGGTTAACAAAGTCGTTCTGGTCTTAGTTCGGTGCTTACCTTGTGCTACAGGCTATTCATGATCTTTCCGTGTATCAACCCTCGACTTTCGTACCTGCATTCACAGAGTTGCTCCCATCTATACTGGCGAACTTGCTCGCGCCAACTTTGCTTCTTCGCACTCAAGCTTGTCACGCGCTCGGAGGCTTTGTCTTAGCTTGCGTCTCCATCCCGCAATCGTCATTGCACGTCCGTATCTCCAAAGCAGTAGCTGCTTTCCTTACAACAACTCAACGATCCTCTTCTCCGCGTAAGACTCCAACGAAACCATCGTCAGACCCGATAATCGTTCGTACACTCCGCACAACGCTGAACGCGCTAGAGCCCCAACATGCAGCCCAAGGACCTGTCTGGGCCCTTAGTGTCATTGCCAGCTTTATAGTTTTGTTGGGGCCTGCAGTGTACCTGGACATTCGATTAACGCGTATAATCTCGGCGCTGCTACAACTCGCAGTACGCAATAAAAAGAGTTCAGTACGAGGACTTGCCTGTGTTACGTGGCGTTGTGTTGCTTGGTCCTACTTCCGACCACCTCCATCCACAGATTCCAATGACGAGGATGACGTCCAAGATGTGAACAACAAGGATGTTGAACTTCTTCGCGAGAACTACTGGAAACTTCTCAAATCCATTACCGACATGGGTGCCGGTGTCTCAACGGTAGCCGCTCTTTTGGGCGATGATTCCGAAGATGAGGATCGCCTGAGGAAGACACTGACCCTGGTTAAAGCCATGATAAAAAAGGGCGGTCAAACCTGTGGCGACGGAATGGAGATTGCGAGGATCTTAGTGAGCTTCGAAAACACCGGAGAGAATTGGACTATGAACAAGCTTCTTCCGCATTCCCTGTTCTCATCAAACCCGGGGCTTCTTACAGCGGAATACAAGACTTTGGCTAGCACCGTGAGGCCAATATTGGAGGAATGTCCTCAGATGAGCGATATCCGGTCCCTGACGAGAGATGAGCTGTCTTGCAGTTGGGTGTTTGACGACCTCATTCACATCTGGAGATCTGGACTTGGGTGCCTTGAGCTGCCAGAGGATAGTGGAACGCCGGTCAGTGATACGCCGGTTTTTTGTTTGCACGACTGACATTAAACACAGGGCGATGTCTTGTCAATTTGGGAAGGCCTTCTGAAGGCCAACGTGGCCGTCTTGCAAGGTGGGCATTTGCCGGCCGTTCACTCGTTCGATGTTCATACTGGCTTTAGATGACAACGATGACCATGGGACGATTGACTTTGCGTCCAAAGCTGCTGCAATACTCGTAGACATTCTTCGTGATCCTAAGCTCGACCTTTCGGCCAAGTTTGGACCTCCTCCATCTCAGCAAGCCAGTAGTCCTATTAGCGGAGTCAGAGTTACCCCCAGGCGAACCTTGATACCGTCCCGGTCCAATGCCGCTCTCAAGCTAGTCGTCACCAGAGACTTGTGGACCGTGATACGAACCACTTTCCCCAATAATGTGCTTCATTCTGCTGGTGCGAGGCTCCTTGCGTGTTTGATGGAGGACGAAGCCGACCTCGTCTGGGAAACGGATTCTCCAGACGATGCTAGGAAACAATGGGCCTACCTCTGCGCAGAAGTTTTAGTCGTCTGCGAAGTGGACGATTTGCGAGAATTCTGGGCAAAGAGATCATGCGCTATGGCTATGATGTCCTACGAGCCAGGAGTTCAGAGCCTCGTGTGGGGCTGCTTCGTTGAGAAGTGGACCGAGGACGCCGAGGGGTCTTGGGAAGGAGCCGCCTTGTTACTCGGTGTTCCTTTCGGGTATACATTCTCTTTGTCTTTGTCTTTTAGAAGATCTGACCTCTTGGTAGGAAATCAAACGCATGGGACATGGCCAACGACGAATTTGACACCTGGGATAATTTCCTGCAGCATGCAGTCAATAAAGCTCTCGATTACGGCATCGATGCTTCCGCCGTGCTTGATCGTGTTGCAGAGATCGTATCTGAAAACCCATGTCCCGCCTATGCATCATCGACTCGCGTTGCTGATCTACTGCTGACACACCTCGATATGGCTGACGCTCGCCAGCTTCCCTCATACATCTTCGACTTTGTCAACGACACGCTGCAGTCTACATATCCGCCTGAGCCTCGGAACAAAGTGACGTCGATTTGGATGATACGATCATTGATCCGCGTGGTTGACGCGTGCCCTGTGGAACTTCGACTGAACCTTTTGGAGACGCTTCAAGAGGGCATCAGTCTTTGGATATCAGATGCATTCCACGTGTTTGATGAAGATGAATATAGTGGGGATTTGCTCCCGCTGTATCAAACTTCTTTGCTGGGTATGCAAGAACTTCCGAGGAGTGTTTATGTGCTCGATACGCTATCAGCTCTTATCGAGTCCGTGTTTTACGGTCGTGGCGACAAGCCTTCGATTGCATATGAATCGTTTGAAGAATTCTGGCAGTCAACTTTCGCTAGCCACGAGGAGCCAGAAGGAGGGTGGCCCAAGAGGATTCAAGCTTGCATCAAGTGGTCTTCCAAGCCGTGTGCAGCGGAGGATGTGGCTGTAGAACTTTCCGAGACTGTTCCTCAGGTAGAAGAATCCGAGTCAGGATCTTCATCCGATAGCTTAGGCAGCGATGATCATCGATACCCCAGCTCTCAAACAACTCCCGAGCTTGATTCGCCATTCGTCTCCGATCAAAATGACTTGCCCTCGTCAGATCACCTCTCTGATGTCTCTCCGTTCGTCGGTCGACTCGGACCCGCACTCTTTTCCCCTTTCGAGACTTTAGAGTCCGACTCTCCACTATTCCCCTCTATCTTCTTTCCAACGACGCCAACGCAACGTCAAAACCGTGCTGAGACGCCCCCTCGTCCCCAAAAGCCCTCGACTACTCCAGAATCATTCCATTCGCTCTTGCTTCGTTCACCCGCTTCGACATTGCCATTGCCTTCAGTTCCCCCATCGACCCCGCGGAGGTTACCAGCTAAGTTAGAAAAGACGCCACGCAGTGCGTCACCAGGCAAGCGGCGGATGCTCGAGGACAAGGAAAACATGTCGCCTGTTCGGTCGGTCATGCAACGCATCGCGAATAGTTCTCCGAGCAAGGAAAGTGCCTCCTTATGCGTGTTTGGACAACGACAGCTACTTGACGACCCTTTGGACGATATCACTAAGAAAGGAAAGAGAGCATGTGGAACATTCATTCGTTCTTCCATCAAGTTTCCATATGTTGATGGAGATAGTGATCTCGAGGACGAACTGGTTGTGGCGAGTCTTCTCTCCCCGAGTAGATCGTCGGTGTCGATTCCCCGTTCAACTCCAGTTGTCGATGTCTGCAGGAAGCGGAAACGCGTGGTTATGGATGCTGTTGTTCTCCCTCCCATTGAGGAAGTTCGTCTTCAATGGCAGATGCAGCGTCGGGCCAGCATTGAGCAATCGTCCGTTGTGACTACGCCCAGCAAAGGCATACGGCGCACACGCTCTTTGCCTTTGCTCCCGGACAGTGAAACAGATGAGTCTGATTATAGTCGCCAGAAGAGGATAAGGCTCTGGGACGACTCAGACTCCACTACATTGGAGGAACAACTGTCTTCTTCGCCCCTGAGGGCTCTGGAGGATATACAGATGGCGGGTAGTGGTGAGTGTAAATCCGACTTCGATCATCACATGTGGCTAATCATTCTGATCAGATGATTCTATCATGCTCATTGGGCCTACACGTGAACCATCTGAAGGATCAGATGATCTTCATGCCCTCGAGGTTCCTCCCCAACATCTGGTATCACCAGCTCCGCGAAGAATGGCGCATGACCTATCTAGTGACCCCCCTTCGAGTCCATCCAGAGAACTACTCGCTCGTCGCAAACATCGCATATTATCCCTTTCTGAAAAACCAAGTTTGTCGGTCTGACCTGCATTATATCCGCTGCATACATCCCAACAATATCCTTCTAATACAAGTTATATGTATCATTAACTGTCTCTCGCTGTGTTTATTTGTAGCTGTCATTGATTTGTTGCTAGCGCGTAATTACAGGAAATTGTACAACAGAATGCAAATCAAATACCATAACACTAGACTCCGAGTCGCAGAGCTTGACGATTGATATGAAAGAACCACTGTCGAGGCTTCTTGTACTCAGTGCCAGTGGCGGACACTAGCAGGCTTCTAATGATCCCAATCAACCGTTGCCCGGTGTGTTCCCCGTCGACGCAATTTCACCTATCGCCCCTGTCCAGATAATTATTCTCGGCATTCGAAAGGTGGTACCTAACTGACAAGGTCGTCACAGTAAAATGAAACGATCAAGTCCCCGACCATCATTAATTGCAAGGGGTAAATTCAAGCTATCGGTGTCGATTCCGATCCGACGAAGACAACGACGATTCAGTGGGCCCATCGACCATGCATGGATCTTGATTGATGCCAGTGACTAGAGCTCAAGCTCGAGGTTGACCAGATTTATGCATGCAATTAACGTTATTTAGCCAAGACCATGATCCTCAGTTTTTACTTCTTCGCCGCAGATAGTGCTGTTAATCTCTGCCACAGGAGGACACGCGGAACTACCATGTGCAGCAAGGTTTCAGAGACGACTGTGGCGGCCATCTGTTGCCTATGGATCTGACTGGCGTTTTCTTTTTTCTTTTTGGTGCCTCTGATGAATCATGGAAGGGGAAACGACATTTTAATTGAATGACTTCGCGTTACGGATACAAATCGCCGTTTCTGACCGGCAGACGGGTACCATTGAAGCCGACCCTAGACTTGGACCATCATGCATCAGGCCTCAGGCTACGGTGCTCCCTTTCCTGCAGTATTTTTCGAAACTACTTCGATTTGTTCCTGTTGGAAAATTTCGTTCAGCAATGCTGTTAAAATCTTGAGTTGGAAGCGCAAAGATGGTCGGGAGAGGGGCATATGCCAAACAGACAGGATGAGAAGCAGGCGTAGTGAAGCAAGCCAGGGATCTGGAATGGCGGTCAGGATGAGAACTTTGCAACAGAATAAAAAGACCACGCACGAGTCTCTCGATATCCTTTCATGGCCCTGACATGAGATCCGAGTCTAGGGACGTATAACCGAGAGCCGCTGTGTTTTTATGTAAAAGGTGTGGCGGAAGTTATATTCGGGACATGGTTGTTTTACGCGAGAATGCATACCATAGCCTTCCTCGAGTAACTAGTCGTACTGTCTGGCAACCAATTCTGGCTTTCCTGGAGTTTCGTCACGCTGACGGTCACACAATTTTATAGGCTTGAAAAACTAATGACGCACCTCTCTCTGAAATTCCTGACTGCTGGGAGTGCGCATAACATTGCGTCTAGCATGAGTCCGTCCATGGTCTATAAGGGGAATAGTTACTGGGAGGCGTACGGGACACGTAAGACAGATTGCGCAAATCACATCAACATTTCGAAGCCCTCGTACTTTATACTCACCCGCCTCCATAGTAGTCTGATCAAAGTGTCAGTGACGTGATATAGCATCTAACCTGTCAACATTTCACAGGAGCGCACGGGTACGAAACCGCAGTAATCAGGAGTACAGGAATCGTTACTGCATTCGTGAAAACAGCGCAAGTACTCGGTGACCTGGAGGTCTATAGTACTGACAAGTACGTATCATACCTCGTGTTCCGGAACCTGGGTGACTATCTGCGCATTTCAGTCCAAAGGTGGCACCATATGCCTAGCAATGTGAAACTATTAGTGGTATATCATGTACTATGGAACTCGTAATCGTCTCATAAAACGAATGAATTTACATTACTTCGTAGAATCAGATCTTACCACTGATGCATTGTCCTCCTCTCGCTTGCAAAGGTGCTCGTCAGTGATATCCATTGTTCCTGCGCCTGACGTAGAGTTGAACAGGGTAGAGCCTTTAGTCGATTCGACCTCAAAACCGCAGTGACCCGTCGGATATGTCTCGGGGTCATCAAAAGGTCTAATGTCATCTAGGTTCACCTCGATCGTCTGAGTCAACTGACGTGGATAATCAATGCCACCCATCTTGGATTCTTGGGCATCGCGGAATTTCTCGTGGTGAAGAACTATACGTCCAGTCTGAAAAAGTGAATGAGGAAGAGAATGACCGCCCAAGATCTCGCACTCAACAGCAAACCAAAGGCAGGAAAGTAATACGCTAATGAAATTCAGTAAGTAGAAGAGCCTGCGGTACATCAAGACATACTAGAAGATTATGTTTCCGCTCATCGGTGTGTTGATGACATGCGTGGTGCAAAGAAACATGAAGATCAAGATCACTGAAGTGATGAGCATATATGAACAAATAAGTACATTAAACCTACCTGTTATCGCAGTGGCCGCGCAGCTACCATCGCGGACCGCAAGCTTAAGCCAAGCTTGAGGTGTTTCCGACCAGCTGGATGTGCTTTTAAAGAATCGCCATAGCATTGTAACAAGAATGAACATGAAAGTTACAATGATTGAGACGCTGGTTCTCGACTCAGCGATCAAATATACAAGAGTGAAAAACTCTCACCCGACATAGATCCGACTGTGATGAGGCGAGATTATAACGCAAGTGGGGGAATATTGAGTGCCAGTTATAATCGATCGAGCGTTGACTACCATGGCGGCAGACTGCATGCCACCGATAACGAACGAGAGTGCACAGATAGTTTTGCTTTTTTTGTACATTTTGTATACTGCAATGGGGGCGAATAAAACTGTTGCCCAGAGTAAGACCGAAATGTACATACCCCGTATCATGAGTAATGATTCCACTGAAAGCAGCAGCCATTGGATCGTCGCGGTCTGGTACGAGGACCATGCTCTGCAAGCGAATGGGCTATTGGGAACCCCCGAGACCATCCTGAACGCGAACCAGATGTTAAAACTAGAGACAGGAGTGAGTACGTGACATTGAGTTGCCGAACCACTCACCTCTGTCCGGCCAAACCAGCATACCTGGTTATCACATAAAGTTTGGCTTCAGTGGTCTTCCAAAACCGCCTGTTCGCCAGAAATGCTCATCGACGGTGTTTATCAATACACAGATAAGTACTCACGGCCAGACCAGCCTTATTTCATCGGATAAAAAGTAGATATACTCGAGGACCATGAGCGTAGTTAATGTCGCTGATGAGTTTAAATCAAACTGGAAGAATGTTCAGATAGCAATTAGAACGCACTTGTTATTATGGCAATGTTTCGTGCGACAGGATCGATGGAGGGGGACATCACAGGCGCAATCAGGTACTGACAACACCAAGTAAAGGAGCGACTAAAGTTGAACAAGGACGAACAGAAAAGTAGCAGTCCGAGACTGCCCCACTGCGAAGTTGGGCGGTCAGAGGAAATAAGTATCAAGCAATTATTAGTGAAGATGAAGATATATTCGTGAGCAGACCCGACGAACCTAAGTCTGGGTCAGACGATGCACTGGTATGCCATAAGTACGCGCGCTAGACTTGAAGCTTAAGCCGAAGAACCAACAATACCTCCGGCCACCAGCGAGTCCGCCGAGTCGGCTAAGCCAAGGCAAGTTGGGGTTGACGTCAAACTATGCACTAAAACTGTGAAACTTTATTTACTTTTGAATCCGAGTCCGAGTAGCTAGCTGCCGATGCTGGCAGTTAGTAGTTTTGGGATTAGTCCAAAGGATACGCCGTTCGCTGCCTCTACCTCTTGAAGAATTATTCGGTCCGTCCGGCTTGATAACGTATATAGTCTACGTTCCACGATTACCCGATGAACATGCCAAACAGTTGAACTTGAACGTTTGAACTTTGTTCTCTATGAAGAAAGACAAATGGGCTCATCAAAAACATGCGGCAAAAACGATGTCCCTAGTACTTAGTCACAGCGATCACCAACCCAGGCTCGGTGATCAAGGAAATTTTTTTGAATAATATTCCGCTACGCAACGACATGCAGGGTCGATTAATCGATTGCCGCGAATTCGATCACGGCTTTTCCCTCCAGTCCAACCATCTCCTTCGGCGACTCCAGCAAGGGAAGAATAACAATTGAAGGTGCTGCTCACGAAAAACCACGCGCTTCACCGTTATCATCAATTGAAGCTCGTACATCTGGTTCGATCAATACTCGCATAGAGCACGTCACCCTAAATGAGTAAACCGCTTAAACACAGTTTGTAAAAAAAGTACGGTCAAGGTCTAGGTAAAACTTTGAATAGTAGCGTAAGCGATAAGAATGACAATGACGGACGCCCAAACGTGCCGTCACTTGACAAAGGGGGCCTCTCGGCAGATGCCACATACGAAACGGGGTCATTATTCTCCAAGCATTACGCAAAGGAACCTAGAAGTTCGAAAGTTCTGTCCCTCCCCATCATCCGACAAACCATGATCACGCTGAAATGTGCTGATCATCTTACAGGTATTCGTTAGCAGGCCTCGAGGTTATATCGTTCGTGAGACAGTATATTACCCGGTACGCCCAAAGTTGGCTAAATCTGAAACACGAATTCTGAGATTTTTAGAGAGATTCCGAGGTGTTCCGGATAGCCAAATTAGAGTCGGACGGTATGTATAGAATGAACGGGGACGGATCATATACAGCATTACAATAGCCAAGGGTTCTGACAAGGTCATCATCAGTTACATGTGCAACTGACTGCTTTCTTATGATAGACTGTCCAATTTGAATCACAATAAATGACCGATATTTAATGATGGGACCTGCAGTGAAAGACCCAAGCCCGCCCCAGTATCAAGCGGGTATTCTGGCACGCCTTTGGAGGGGTACTTATGCTGCTTTAGCAGCCCGTTGGCCTAGTTCAAGGTATGATCCTAGAAACGCAGCTGCAACATTTCCGGGACGTCGCTCGACAATAGGCGTGTGGTCTGATATTCGCTCTTGCCGAGACAGTTTTCAAGAACACCTACGATGACTACTGCGCAGGATGAGCCGATTCAGAGTCCTACGTCCAAAGGATATCTGGCTGACGCAGTGAATACTAAGCAGGTCTGGAGAGAAAGGCCTTTAGGTCACAGGCTGTGGTCATAGCGCCATGCGACTCGTCGTAGTGGGGCTGCGGTCCGGGTAGCAAAACTTCGTCGGCTCCGATACAATATGCGATCTCTGGTAAGGCAAAGATGGGCTCGACCGCTGTGACAGTTAGAGTAAGATGCAGCGAAAGCGACAAGCCTACAACGTCGAAGGTGGTACCGACATTAAAGCGGCTAGCCTGAAGTTGCTGGAACCCCAGACTCATTTCCCACGGCTGAACTTTAGTACTTCTAGCCCCATGTCTAGCCCACTTGGAAACTTCTGAATGCACAACATATCTCAAAGTCGAACAACGACTCAAGGGCTGGTTGTTGCCTTGCTCCATCGGAAGATTCATTGTGCGAAGCACAACTTCGAAAGCTGAAACTCATCATTGACAAAGCCAAGATCTCCTCCGGACCAGCGCGTACTGTAGAATCCAGATTGAGTTCGGCTTGGGTTCTATGGCTATAGCCATTGCGCAAACGTACCCCGGCACAACCGCAGATATGACACTTTACAATTTCCTTCCGGCAGGCACTGGTTATGGAACGCATCCAGGACGCTAGACTTCAGGACACAACATCTCATGGATTACCATCGAGCTGGAAAGCTTCTTTTGATAAAGTCACCTGCGTCGAGATGATTAAGGCAGTTGGTGCGGAATATCTATAGGAGCATTAGTGTGTCCTTGGCTGAGCGTTGAAACCCGAGGGAGGGGTCGGAGTCGTACAGGTCATTACCATTCCAGAGGTTTGTATGTATTTCCGTTCACAGGTTTCTTCTCCAACAATATTGCTTACCGTGCTCCTTCGGAAGGCTTAGAACGATACATTGCAGAAATCGATAATGGGTGAGCAACTCAATCAGGTCTCATTAATCGAGTTTTACAAAGACTCTTGTCTACCTATAGAGTAAGGATGGACTACACGTTCTCCCCCGATTTTACGTCGACATGATGATTTACAGTATTCCCTAGAGGGTTTTCTGCCAACTCTGACAACTACTGCTTAAATCCATGGAGAAGGGTTCCGGCGGCCGTCATATAGTTGACTCCGTATCCAACATAGGTCCACATTATACCCGAACGCTTCGGGAATGGCGAAGACGCTTCATGAGCAGGTTCGAAAAGCGTCATCGTCCCAGCTCTAAAAGCGGAGCATCCTACCATAATAAATGGCCCTAGAGGAAGGGAAGAGATAGAGGTCTTCCGCAGGAAATGGCTATGTAGGTGGAGCATCGTTCGGGTTGAAGGATCTGACTGTTATAGGGTAGATTACAGAAGGAAGACACGTTGCATCGCGCGTTCGTGGTTCCCTTCTAGCTATTATTGTGAAGTGGGCTTTGCGGCGTGTGTCTTGGGAGGTGAGTTGACCGGTTTTGTCGTGGACGTAAGGTGAAATGGCATGAGACGGTATCATCACTTTCACACGAAGGGTTTGAAAGGTTTGGTTGCGATGTTTTCTATTGATGCAGAAGATCATAATTTGATATCACACAGTTACACTGCGTGTCGGGTCTCTGTATTGTCCTTCTTAAAGCTCTGATTGGTTTTGTTGACGAACTTGACTATAAGTTCAATTCAGGTGACTTCGAGAAACGAAGTAGAACCAAATCAGGGTCCCACAGTTCACTTCGCGGGAGCACTCGATGTCAAGGCGTATTGATGAATAAATATTAGACAGTTGATAATAGTGCACGTGCATATGTTCCAATAATGAGCAATAATGATAGCGTTTGAGTAATTACCTGAACCCGGATATCTCGACTAAGCATACATCATCACGAAGAACCTCCAAACTTCTTATTCATTTGTTCAGAAAGGGCCGCACCGATCTGGTGGACGAGTCTGGTAGCTTGAACCAGTTCATGCACTGGTATCTGAGAACCTCCACCAGCGACCGCGGCGTACGCGTCACGCAATACATCCAGATGACTAGAACCAGTATTTGAACGTCTCAACGGGGTGGGATATTGAGTGATGTGTTGACTGGCTTCTTCTGATTTAGAGTGTTGCTGCGTCCTCGGTGCTGCCTGTGTTTCCATACTTCCTAGGATTTAAACAACATTAAGTGGCTCAAAGAACTGTAGCGAAGGTATCCTACCTTCTTGCAAAATACTGCTACTCTCAATTAGAGAGTCCCCAGGAAATTCGGCAAGGGAATCGTCAACCTCCATTTCTGTAATCATGTGTCAATGCGGACATAAAGATGTATGATGATGGCGTACCCGAGGAGCCTATATTGCAACGAATCTCCCAGCTGTCGTAATCATCAGAATCATCAGATGCAATCGAAAGTGTCTGAACTGAGCGGGGCGAATCATTGAATTGGAACGTCTCAGCTGAACTTCTTGTTGACAACGCCAAACTCCGCTCCGCGACAACAACCTGACGTAAGGTAGGGAGCACAATGCCATTAAATACCCTCTTGCTCCGTTCAGCAGGAGCCGAATATAGTCGAGTAACAGGGCCCGAGGGCATGAGCCTACTTGTGGTGGGCTCTGATATAGAGCGGGACGGATAAGATTTCTGCATTCCTGAAATTGTTCGGCGTCGTTTTTGTGGCGTGGTATCTGACAAAGGGTTATTCAATGTACAAAGGGGTCAAGCTGATTCTAAACCTTGATATTCGTGGCTTCTTTTTGATCCTTGGCCAGTTTGATGCGTGGACTTCGTCAATCTAGAGGCAGTGTGATGAAAGTGACTGTTCATTCAATAGGATCATCACACCCTGACGGGAATAAGCGATATTTGATGCAAGAAATTCATCAGCGTTGCTCGGGTTGTTCTGCGGGTTGTGAGGCACGCCGCCTTGAGACTGGTGATGCAGGGTCACGCAGGAGTACTGTAGATGGCACTGTGAGAAGGTGACTACAGATACACTTCGTGGAGTCGTGTTGCCAAAGGTGTGTTCTACGCAATGAAATCATCGAAAGAACAGCAGAAAAGTGTTCTGCAGCCGAATGATTTTCCCTGATAGGGGAAGAGGGAAAGACCAGAGCTTGTCTAGTTAAATGATCAGAGACTGAGTGCCAAGATGACGCGTATAGCGTACTGTTGATTGTGAGTTCGATGAGATTCCTGCCAATAAATCACCTCCGAACACTGTAGTGAACGCCTTCAGCACTGATATTACGCCAGCAGGGATGTCCGAAGAGAATTGATGTTGCCCATGATATGTTGCCCTCCAGAACTTTTCAAACGCAAGCGGTGCAAGGGCTGGTGCAATTATACGTGAAAACCCAGCAGCCAAAAAGAATTCTACTGATTTCAGAAAGCCGAGGCTGAGGGGATGCTGTTCCAGGACAGCGAGCGTGTCCGAATATAATGGCATGATCTATGCAAAGTGAGCAAGTCATTTGACAAATAAAAAGTCGACAGACCACAAGATTGAACTCATTCTCCGTTAACACCTCCTCTTTGTCTTCAATCCATACTTGCAGTCCTGCCCGAAGTGACTCAAGGATATGTAGTACGTGACTCGGTGAGGAAACCACGATGGTTGTTTGGATGCTGTGAAGAAGTTGCAGAGAGCCATTCATCAAGTCCGCACTGGTCTTGTAAGTGCCCTGTAAGACAGAGTTGACGACGCTTAATAACGAATCCGGAGGACACAAGCTCGGATCAAGGATGAAACAAGACAAGAGGTGTGATAGAGGGATTTGCAAAAATATCATGCTATGCAGCAAATAAGTCGAGCAACTCTATATCTCATACTTGGTTCTTACCGGTCCACACATGCCACTGGTAACACAGCCTGAGCGATAGCATCGATGACAGTTGATAATTTTGTAGAAGACTGACTTGCAGAAGTGAGGGTCTTCTGCAGCAGTGAGTTCCAGACATCTAACTTCACGTCGGACATCGTCCACAACCTAAAAGGATTGTTAATATAATTTAAAGACAAAATGTGGGTAACATACCCCAAAGGAACGACGAGAAGTTTCACTATGTCCAGCCAACAGGATATTTTGGACTGTGATATCAGTGACTGCGCCACAAGTGACCACAGTTGTCGTGTGATTGTTTCTGTCGTCTGCGAGGAGCTCATAGCAAAAAGCTCTTGGGTCCATAAAGGCATGGCGGCGACAATAAGGTCGGCGCAAAGCTTGCTCCACCAATCCAGCACGCTCTTATCGCTGAGACTAAACTCGTACTTTAACAAATTCGTCAGGATGATCTTCGCAGCAGTAGATATGCATTTTGAAGTGAAAGCATTTTTCATCGTAGACCATAGTTGCGTGATAACGGTCAGTGCGCGGACTTGAGCCGCTATTGATGTCGTAGAGTCTGGTTCCTCGGAATTCTCTGGGATCTGTGGAATAAAGCCAGCGATAACGAGTGCTGATTCTTCCGTAAAATTTGCCGAAATAGTGAGGTGGTGGAATGCTTGGGTCAGCTGTGACTCTGCTAAGAGCAGAGAATGCCAGATTTCGATCAATTCGAGCTGCGGAGCGATATTCAGTGAACTGACTGTGAGCACACATGGAAATACGAACTGGCAAGCAACTTTCATATGAAATTCGTAACTGAGCCAGGTGTACCCACGTGGAGCGCAGACGTATTCGGTGGCGAATGATCTCTCCCTCGGAGAGATGCCGCACCTCCGTGAGTAAAGAGCGATAGATGGAACAGAGTATAGATCGATCCCATTTGCCGGTGAGTAAGCTACCGTCAAATAACGACGTGGGTAACCTAGGTGAACTCGTAGTCATGCCGGGAGTGGACGGTGCGGGACCTCCCACTCCGCCCATCAGCTTGTGAAGAAGTGAAAGACCGTCAGAAGATATATGTTTGTCGGAATCATGTGCCATATCGTGCACAAGGGTGAGGGCTCTAGATACCGCGTCAAAAGATGTAATTTGCTCAAATGAGGACTGATGATGGCGCAGCTGATGAATTCAGGAGCACTTGCAACAACTGCCATTCCTATGTCACTTAGAGGTTTTCGATTAAGGTAGAGAAAGACAGCTTCTTTGGTTCGCACGTTTTCGTCGGGTATCCTCGTAAACGCAATAGCAAGGCATGACCAGAGGCGTTGAGCTAGCCCTCGAACCACCGATCTCACATGTGCAAAGCGCAGTACAGCGAGCTGCATAAAACATTTGAATGTGTCGGAGTGAGAAAATAAACAATGATCGGAGAGGATGACGAGAGAAGACATCATCGAGAAAAGCCAAACGGGTCCCTCGATAAGTTCGGATTTCTCCTCCACAGCTATGGCTACCCTAGCAATGCGGTGAAGCTCGGATATCTGTGTTGAAGTTGTTTCGGCCCATTGTTTGTCCAGGAAGTCCAGAACGAAGTCTGAGATGACTTTGCGGTGATCAAGGGAGATGTCAAGGGAGCTGTTCAACAAAATGAGAGCCATTCTCCCCAGAACTAGTACAGCTTGGAGGCGGATGGCATAAGAATTACACAACAAATGCGAGAGGACCAGAGGCAGCTGCTGAATTGCATGAACGAAGAACGTTGATGGGTAGAATTCTAAAAGGTGGCATGTGCCCTATGCATTTTGTCAACAAACATTCATATCATATCAAAAAGTCGCTTTCAAACCTTAAGGCTGTCCGCTGTATATTGATCGAATTGCTGTCCAATATGTTGAGTGTCCAACGTGCTGCGGAAAACAGAACCTATGTCTGATGCGCGTGATGATATCAAACTTTGTGGCAAGCGCTGAGAACACAAGATCCACAACGCAAGAGAAAACACTTTCGCGCTGTTCAGAATTGGCAGTCGCCGAGAGTGCGTAATGTTGAGAATTTCACCTAAAAGACTCGAGATATCGAGATCTGGTACACGCAGATTCGTGTCGATAATTAGTTTCAGATGCACAGCATGACTCACGTACCGGAAAACAATGAAAACAAACTATGGAATCTGAAAACGTCAGACAGGGCGCAAAGGGCCTGTTGGCAAAGGGCAGATGAATCTCCCGCATGCCTGACCACATCGGCAGTTGATTGTCTGGGCTCTGTGAATATCGATTCCCCAGAAGTGAGGGTTCGAGGAGGTATAAATGGATCGATGTGTGCGAGGGCAATGTCACGCTTTAAAGCTTGACTAAATGCATGTGCCTTGGTGCGTAAGAACTCCAAGGCAGGTAGTGGATCAGAGTTCCGCTGAAGCTCTAGAGCTTCAGCCCTGATTCTATTTGAGAAGGTGTTATATGCATCCAGCAAGTCGTGGTTGGAATGCAGGGAATTAGGCTCCAAGGAGTTTACGATGGATTCCACAGGAGATGTAAAATACGTTGTGTCGTGCAAGAGGTTCATATGGACCGGGGAAATTCGAGTCAGCTCTCTGGTCATGGTGTAAAGGTGCAAGCTCCTATGTCCACAAGAACTAGGATTAGAACAATGATCATGGTGAGTTGTCGAAGTTCTGGATCGAAGTAGGCAAGAATTAGCCTAGTAGCTGCGGGTGCGTAGCCCCAGAGAAGAGGCTGTCTTTTCAAAGCTCGAATAATAGGAATGTACAGCTAGAGAAGACACGCGGAAACAAGTTGCTAGTGCACAAGTCGACATCGTGTGATTATTTATCATATGAAACACGATGTGACATGTCACGTGCAATACACGTGATGTGGTGACTTCACAGTGAGTCTTGAAAATTTCTTGAATCTCGATTCTCGAGTCACTTACTGGCAGCGTGAGTCCACAGTTTAACATGTCGAATGGAGTCGGCGTTGAAGCGTGGTTTTCGTTAAATTAACCTTCTTGATGAGATTTTTCTCGCGTCTTCAGCCATATCAGTATGGGACAGGTCATGGTGAAACTCCAGATCGGACCTGACATTGCCCACACAAAGCATTGTACAATGAGGATAAGGAAGTGAGTCTCAAATACGGCCTCTTGGCATGTATAAATTCTCTGCCTGAAATTCAGGTTTTACTACTTGATTGTCCCATCCTCTGCATCGACACCATAAATCCTAGCCCATACAACATTAGGCCACCTACCACCTATCCCACGCAGTTTCGCTTGTTTTCACAATTTCTGGGATTCCGAATGTTTTGCGCCGTGACCGCATCTATGTGTTTTTGCCCTGCCACCTTTTGGCGTTCATTTCTCTGGTATCGCTGCATCCATCCAACCCGTTTCTACTTGCTTGGAGGCTTAAGATGACTGGCCCTTCCAAAAGCCGATTTGATGATGTCGTTCCACATATATATTTAAGTACACGACCAATTACCAGCGGGGCAACGACGCCATTCGCCAGAAGGTATCATATACCGGCAACAACGTGAAGTCAATGCACCTCAGCGTTGAGGCTAGCTTGAAGAAGTTGAGAACTTCATACATCGACATTCTGTATGTGCACTGGTGGGACTGGGACACCTCTGTCGAAGAGGCCATGAACGGTCTGCTTGTGCTGGTGCAACAAGGGAAAGTGTTGTATCTTGTGAGCGTCATTTCTATGCTGACATCAACATTAGCTAATGTGTCGATGGGTCGTGTCCAAAGCCAATCAGTATGCTCGGGATCATGGGAAAACACCGTTTGTGATCTACCAAGGTGCTTGGAATGTCATGCTTCGGGACTTTGAACAGGATATCATACCGATGGCTCGTTCCGAAGATGAACCTTGTTCCTCGCTACCTGGTGCCTGAACTCACCTTCACCCACCCATAGGTCTTGCGCTTGCCCCTTGGAATGTCCTTGCCGGTGGAAAACTTCGAACTGACGAAGAAGAGGAGCGCCGGCGGCAGACGGGGGAGAAAGGTCGCACATTCACAAGTCCCAATTGGGAACGCAATGAGACAGAGAGAGCGATGAGCGCAGCGCTCGAGGAGGTCGCGAAAGAAGTGGGTGCGAAGCACATCACAGCTGTGGCCATTGCATACCTCATGCAGAAGACGCCGTATGTATTCCCGATTATTGGTGGGCGAAAAGTGGAGCAGTTGGAAGCGAACTTGGAATCTTTGACCATTTCGTTAACACCCGAGCACATGAGGTATTTGGAAAGCGTCGCTCCTTTCGATCACGGCTTCCCCTCCTCATTCATCGTAAGTCACACCAGCGCTCTGTTGTGTCAGATTACTGAGACCTAATTCCGTTCAGGGTGATGGCAAGCAATACAATCATCTATTGCGCCATGTTGCATATTTGGAAAAACAGCCGCAGAAGCAGCCGATAGTTCCAGACGTTGATTAGTCCCAGTATTATAAGCTGATATGAAAAGACACAATACGTGTGTACCTTATTCCGAAGCCGACGACTCGATGCACTGTGATAGATAGGGGGGAGAAAGGAACTGGCCTCGTGGCAATTGCAGAATGGCAGAAATCGGCCAAAAGTGTTGTGAGCGTTTTTGGCTGTTCTTGAGCAACTCTTGAACCGGGAATGATTCAACATGTTCGGACGACTTTCCTTGCGGCAATCCCCGCAGATATTGCCAGTTGCTGTGGAATGCCTTGGGAACATGTTGCACACCTCATCCGAATTGTACTTGATAAGGGCCGAGCTTCGCTGGCAGCAACCTTGTCTCGTGTAGTACCCTTCGGAGAAGTCTTCGGAGAAGGGTAACAATGGAAAAAAAAAACTGCAAACAAATTTTTGTCGGACAGTTAGCTTCCTGCGTGATGACCGTCTGGCAGATTCTGATAAACGATGGTCATTTTTCAAGAAGCACAACTTAAAGGGTTGAGTTTACGTAAGCGTAAGAGATCGACGAAGTTTGAGGGAAGAGCCGCAGTGGAATTCTTCGGCCAGACTTTCTTCAAGTCAAGTTGTGCAATATGCAGACTCCTGCAGAGCGTCAAAAAAGCCCTCGGTGAATGTTAGTGTTCATCGAAAAAGAGATCAAAGGTAACAGCAGCGATATTGATCGTGCCCAAGACTGCAGGTGGATCATGTTGCCAAATGGGGTGATGCGTTTGATTCCGTCATCAACGGTGCCACAAAATTAGCCGAGCAACTGGTTCAGCATCAACTTCGTTCAAACTATCAGTACCCCAGTAGTTGTGGACCTTGACTTGAAATGTCCAACAATAGTGCCGCGCTAGCTTAAGAAGGGAGCTCAGATCTTGTCTCCTTGTTCCCAGAGTTCACCTTTCCTTTTTATCTTCCTACATCCAAGGCCCCATCATGGCGAATGATGCTGATGCCACCGCGCCAGTGACAAGCACACCTCCTTGCAACTCTGGCCTGCCTGTCGACGTCAAGTCCACCCCACAGGCGGTTGGCTCTGCTGTTATCAGCGAACATATCAATACTCTAGGCATTAAGTGCATCAGATCTTTTGTTCCTGTCAGTATTGTCGATACTGAACGTTGAGCTTCGTTATTCACGCAGTGTCCATGATGTCAGTCCATGGATCTGGCGCGATGTCAAGAACTACAAACAATGCGGGGCAGATCAGATGCTGCAGCAGCTTCTTGAAATGTGTACAGATCCTTCCCAATCCCTTTCCCCCACTCAGAAGTCGGCACTGCTCGATACTTCCCTCCAGGCTGCTCTGGGCATCTGCAATGAGACAAACAATCCGCATAAAATTAAGCATCACTTGACTAAATTGTAAGCCAGTGCTTCAAAGAGTGTGAAATAAGACTAACACTATTTTCTAGTTGTGATTTCGAAATCGAACCCCTGTCCTACCCTGATTTCGTTCAAGCTGCCAACCTTACGCTTTGTAGACTGAGGAAGGTGAAAGTAACTGGAATACCAGATTTTCAAGATGACGAAGAAACCAATGTCCTCTTTCATATTAATGATCCATCGTTCCTACACCAAGAACATCAGGGCAAGAAGTCCAGCCGCAAGCCTGACGTCGTCGTTGTTTCTCACAAGACCGCTGCGGACATCATTCCGTACCCAAAGGCCAAATTTGTTTACCAGCATGCGTCCAAGAAGCCCACAAAAGAGCAAGACAACTTCCAATGGTCGGAGGTTCGAATGACATTTGAGTTTAAACGCACCGCAAAGCATCTGCCTCATCCGCCGCCCACTTACACTAAGGACTACGTGGTTCCTGCCATCTTGCATATGGATTATATGAAGGACATGGACGCATCCGCTGAGCCAACAGACTCCGCTCCTGCCACTGGTCCTTCTCGGACCTACAAGAAGTCGAGCGAGGGTGAGTCATCCGGTATGTTTCTTCATCACTTCCTCTGATTTTTTCGACACAGTACAAAATATATCTGAGCGACTCAGAAGCAAGAAACGCAGCTCTGATCATTTAAGCTCCAACGGGCCGCCCAGCATCAAACGATCCAAGCAGGATGGACAAGAAGAGGACAAGAAGAAGAGGATGAAGAAGAAGGAGGAAGAGCCAGAGAAACATCCAATCATTCAGAATGGTTTGTATGTTGCAGAGATGTTCGCGGCTCATATCGCGTGTCAACATGTTATCTCCTTTGTAGTAAACAGTAAGTGGACGCAATGCTGTTATCCTATCGTCAAACCGATCACTCATTCCAGACGACACCATTTATACCTGGTGGTTCGATCGTCAGCACACGATTCAATGTGCCGGCATCAACTTCGTTCAGGACCTTCCACGCTTTGTGGTCTTGCTGTTGATCATGCAGCACATGGGATACAAGCAATGGGGCCTTCACCCATTATTCGAACCTACACCTGGATATGCGGGCGAGATCATCGTCGAGTATGAGGAGAACAACGACAAGGACAACCGGGACAAGGAGGGCAAGCAGAAGAAGTCCAAGAAGAAATGCGTCGACCTTACGTTTGATTTGAAGTCTGACGATCGCACGACTCATTTCGGTCTGCGCGGACGCGCAACCACCATGTTTCCAGTGGAGAGCAAGGCACTGTCTGCTCTGCCGTGGCGATCCCATTTTCTTAACGAATCCACTGAATTCATCGCCAAACTCTTTTGGCCAGAAGAGGCACGCCAGAGCGAGCCCGAGATCCTCGAAGAGGTGTATAAGATTGCGAACGAAGATCTGGACGTGTTGGGCCATGTTCCAGAGATGGTCTGGTTCCACAAGTTCGAAGGAACATCCACCGCAGTGATCAGAAAGGCTCTAGGAATCGATGACATGGGCAGCCACGTCCTATACATCATTGTGTTCAGAAAGCTTGAGCCGATCACGACGCTGAGCGGTGACGAGTTCCTCCTCGCATGGTGGGAAGTCGTCAAGTGTAAGGGTCCTGTGCTTTTCGTGTTCTTTATCATCCACTCACTACTCTGACAGGCCATCGCGCCCTGTGGAAGAAGGGCGTGCATCACCGCGACATCAGCCCTAGCAATCTCATGGGATACCGCTTAGGGGGTCGATTCATCAGCGTCCTCAATGACTTTGACTTGGCGTCGATCAAAAAATTCTTGTCCTTGAATAAAAACCCTCCCAGAGGCTTGGAGCGCACAGGAATGGTACCCTTCATGTTGTTAGACCTTCTCGTGCCAGAAGCCATTGCAGGCCAAGTCGAGCACGTGTACTACCATGATGCTGAATCGTTCATCTGGGTCCTCGCCTGGGTCTGTCTTCGGTATGACAATGGCAGGCTTCTCAGCAAGAACAGACCACTCGATGAATGGCTGACAGTGGGTGCGACTGAATGCCATGACAAAAAAACGGGCTTTTTGAGAAGGCTGCGTAGCATGCATCCAACACCATCACATCAAAAGAACTTCGACGTTGCCATCCAGTGCTTAGCGGTAGTTCACACAAATACAGGCCCACTCGCAATTGTTTCAAAAGACGATGAAGTGGTATTCAACACATGGCTCCAGAATCATGTTCCCCAGAATGTCCTTCAAGGCGATATTTCTCCTGTAGAGTAGATATATCCAAATACTACAATCTTCATATTCCCGATTTTTGCTCACATTCCCAGCCTGCATCATTCCAATTATCTCATCGATTGTGCCTTATATATAGACGCGCTTTTTTAGCTTCACACCAGTTGCCTATAATTTGTACTGGTTGTTAGAATAACAAACCTGGGAAAACTAGCGGGAGACCAATGACATTCCTGAGGAGGAACAGAATTCTACTAATTGTCTCCTGTTGGGATCTGTGCGAATGGTCACGAGGATTTGAACGTCGGAATCCTGTCCTGATTGTTTGAAAGCAAATCAGATAATTCTCTTAGACTTGAAAAATGAAGATGGATATAGACCTACACTTTACATCATTGACGGACTTGCAGGAAGCGTGAAATGGGCAGGTAAATCTCCATCAGGCTTGACCCCTTCAGCAACAACTCCGAGAGTTGGGATAGCCTAAGCTGTAATGAGTCGTGACAAGTCACGTGAAATACATGTGACCTTGTGAGCAGCGCGTTAGCTCCTGTCCGCGGCGAAGCAGTACGTTGGATCGTGGGATGGATCACCATAGTGCATGGAATAGTGGATGAAGTGTAAACCCGGTATCCGGTGTCCGACATTGATTTATGTTTCATCATATCACTCAAGCAACATGATGAAGTGTGCCAGCGATTGATGTGGAATGATTATCTTCCTTCCATTAAATTGGTCTGTCTATTCGACTAACGGTATGTCCGAATACAGCCCGGCCGCTAGTAGCCGCCACTGTTTTATACCGCGGCTCGCGCTCAATCGATAGGAAGAAAAGAGGCTCAGGGTTTCTTCCTAGTACCATAGGTGCCTGTTTTTTTTGCATGGAGTGCTTTGAAGAATGATCAGTCCCTTAGAAGTATTATGAATCAGCCTGCAGAGGTCTTGTTACATCTGGCTTCTTAACAAGATCTTCCTTACGTCTTCGACCATATGTATGTTTCAAACGGACCCACACGGTGGCTACAGCAAATAGAGCCAAGCCTCTCGGCGCATATATAAATACTCTGCCCTCAGGCTCAATTTCTACTACTCAGTTCCCCCATTTCTTTCATCGTCACGTTAAATTTAAGTACAAGCCTTAAAACCAGGCCCACCGCGCCCGCCCAGCACATCCCACTCTTTTTCACGACTTCAAGAATTAAGAATGTTCGGCACCGTAACGATGTTCTCTATTTTTTCTGCCTTTTTATTGGCATTTACTACCGCTGCACCCGTCCATCCCGTTGAGCTGCTCGCCTGGAGCCCTACCATCCTTACTCCTACTCAGTTCACAGTTTGGCCTCGTGGTTCCATCCAGTCCGTGACGTGGGCGACCAACAACATCCCTGAAGAGAAGCTGAATTCCACTGGTCTCCTGTTGTTGGGATACATGGCAAACGACTCAGAGAACCTGGACATCCGTACGTTTATTTCGTAGCCATGCCCCGAATACGCTTGTTGAAATGCCATCTAGAGCATCCCCTTGCTGTGAATTTCCCCATCATCAACGGTGAAGTTACATTTACTGTTCCGGAGAACGCCACGACTTGCGTCAATGCTATTGTTGTCTGTACGTATCGCTTGACCTTTTGTTGGGCGCATTTCTTATGTGTTTTTTTCAGTGTTCGGTGACTCCGGAAATGCTTCTCCAGAGTTTGCTATCATTTAGGCTTGTGCATCGGGCGTTTAAGCTTGAGCTCGGTCAGAATCGGCTCCCAGGATGGACATTGACATGGACTTAATATGAATATGGACTTAGCTTTACTTCTTTCACTTCGTCACGGACTTGATGCCCTACGCATGATTTTGCGCTTGACTCTGCTGAAGCAGAGACAATTTATTTCCCTTCTAAAACATAGAGCTAGATTGCTTTAGTACACGTTATATGGATCATTAGTTACTTACATCGTGCTTGGTTCGCGAACCGCATTTCAGTATACAACTGGTTTTCAACATCGTCTGATTTAACATCGACAGGAAGGCAATCTGAGGTGGACTACACAAGGCCATAAATATAGGGTATGGACGACATAGGTACCAACTGAGTATATTGATAGCATATTGGTAGCATTGGGGATTTAGTTCTTTTTGGCCTTTGTGACTGCCTGCGCGCGGCGCAGTGAGCCAGCAATGTGTCCATACGAATCCCACATCAGCCAGACTGGGATTACCACCCAGCTGGAATTAACTATCAGAATTGAATGACAAAATCTGGTGTTTACACTCACATGACGTTCATAAACTGTCGCGGTGAAGATCAGTTGAGACAATTATAGTCAAAGTAAGGAACAGGAAATACTTACAACAAGATAAACCCAGAGGTAGAGCGGGTTAGAAGTGTCCAAACTTGGGCTTCCCGTCAACCATTCCGGACAGAACGTCATCCATCTGGAAAGGAGTTCACTAACTTCAAGGTCACTTGCAACGACATACATACCCGCCATACAGCTCAGCGGTGCTCAGGACGATGATCCAATAGTGACGGGCAGGGTCGTCATTAACAATTTGCCTTATAATGTAGCAGCACATAGGCGCCGCACCTAGGACGGTCAAAATCTCGAGGGAGACAACAGTAGGATCAGAAACGCCCCATCGCGCATCCGCACGGGTATACTCCTTCCCTAGATCTGATTTAAGGATTGAAACAACCATCAAGCTTAGGTGACTCACACAGTTCAGCAAATGGCCCCACGCTGGAGTTCACGGTCCTGCCAAATGTCGAGAGGTATAAGAATGATCCCTCAAAAGAGAAGTGAATCAATGCATCAAATGCCTGTCGACGTTGTCACGGTCAAAGAAGGCCGGATATACAAGTAGACTGACGAACCAGCCAGATGAAGGTGAACGAATCCTGCCAGCGCGCGTTCTTCGGCAGCAAAACTTTCGCGCCAGTGGTGGCAATGAAGGCCATGGCAGCCACCCCAGCTAGAGAATACGCTGAGGTCGCGGTGAATATCTCTGGGCCATTGGACGTCATGGTATAGAGTGAGGGAGCGTAATGACGAACTTTTCCCACGTTTCCTTTCTACTGTACTTTTATTGAAGTACCTACTACTACTAGTAAGTCGCAGACACGGTCGTCGCTCAAGTTTTTGACTGTGTCCAGTGACATATCACATTACTTATAAATCTCGGTAGAACTCAAAAGCCGTGCGATAGACGACTATCACGATGGTGTCCTACTCTCTTTCCGAAAACGCGTACCTTAAGATCTTCTTTCACGCGGCGAAACATCCCCACCTACCAGTGAACGGTGTTCTACTTGGTAAACAAGCCTCGGACGTGGTTGTGATAGAGGATGTCATCCCACTGCTCCATCACTGGACAAGCCTCAGTCCTATGATGGAGATCGGACTTGATTTGGTACGTCAGTCATTCTAATTCAACATAACATTCGTCATGATACTAACGAACAGTACTGCCTCTAGGCGAAAGGACATGCTGAAGCACGAGAGATGACTCTAGTGGGGTATTATCAAGCAAGCGAGAGGCTAGATGACACCGCTCTTGCGCCTGTCGGCGAGCGGGTTGCGCAGAAAATTCGTGATCAATTTAACGATGCAGTAGCATTTGTTGTGAGTAAATGTATGAACCACAGCTGGAAAACTATCTAATTGTCGTTTCAAGATTGACGGCGACAAGTTGGGAACGGGGGATCCAGCTTTACTCGTATGTTTAAGCCATTGTATTGAAGTCATAACTGTCTGACATGCAACAGCCCTATCTACCACAGCCTTCCACGTCGTTCTGGCGGCCATGCATAGCGCAAAGTCCTGCGTTCACAACGGGATCAAATTTCTTGTTGGCCAAAGCTGATTCACCTTCACGCGCAATTGCCCTTGTTCGTGACCATAATCTTCACGAGAAATTCGGAGACTTCGACGACCATCTGGAGGATGTAACAATAGATTGGTTGCGGAACAGCGCTTGTAGAGTAGAGAGCCCTGAAACATGACCGGAACTCTCCGTGGACCTTTTCACGTTGAGTTATCATACACGTGGTTAATTCCCGCAATGGGTAATACGATGGGGTCAAGATCTTATCATCTTCAGACCAGTTATCGGATAGTCACGAGCATTATCATTGTTGTCGACTGTCATGACGGTTGCGACTGCTTTCAAAGGTACTCTGGTTCATTGCCCTTCATTGGGGCAGCTTGAAGTCCTTGAAGATCATATTTTACGTGAGGATTTCATCGTCCTATCCTGGAGACATACTAATCTATCTGCGCCCATGCCTTATTAGTTGTGGATCACCAAGGTTTCATAACTTATGTAGGACCTGCTGACTCCGAAACCTCTGAGGAATTTCTGGCACAACTCGACATACCTATCACAATCATACCGTCAGGAGGTTTCTTGCTTCCAACATTCTGCGATCTGCATCTCCATGCGCCCCAGTTCTTGTTTCAGGGAACTGGTCTCCATCTTCCTCTGATGCAGTGGCTAAATGAGTACGGGTTCAAGTCTGAAGAAAGCTTGGACAGCCAACCAGAGTTGGCAAAGGTAGTTTATGTACGTCTCGCAGAACGCCTAAGAGACGCTGGAACTGGAGCGGTTCTACTGTTTGGGACGATTAACAACACAGCGAAGTAAGCGCAAACTTAACGGGAGCATCATATGGCAAACGGATGTACTGATTTAAAAAATCACAGCCTAATCCTTGCGGAAGCCATGCAAACTATCGGTATACGAGCGCTCGTAGGGAAGCTGTCAATGGATATCTCGTCTCGGCCCTCCTACGTGGAACCTTCCGCTCTATCTTCCTTGCAGTCTGCCGAGGAATTTATCAACGGCTGTCGTGACTTGGTTTCATCTTACGAACCACACAGACGTCTCGTAGAACCTGTAATCACACCGCGCTTTGTACCAACGTGCTCGGATGAGCTTTTGCAAGGGCTCGGAAAACTCGCTCGTGACAAAGGAGTACGAATCCAAAGTCACCTGGCGGAGGCTCACGAAGAGGTGCAGTGGGTTTTGAGCAAACGTCACAAAGACGATATCGACGTTTTTGACAATGTGAGTGATCCCCGTGTTCAATGAGTACTGAGCTGATAACGTTCGAATCCTAGTTCGATCTACTCACAGAGAAAACCGTTCAAGCCCACTGTACATTCTTGGATACAGACATGCTGTCACGTATGGCTGGCAGCTGTTCTGCAGTGGCACACTGTCCTCTCTCGAACTCATATTTTTCAGAAAAGCCGTTCCCGCTCCGTGAAGCGTTAGACCTAAACGTCCCCGTCGGTCTTGGCACGGATATCGCCGGTGGATATAGCATAGATATCATGAATAGCATGCGGCAGGCCGTGGCTGTCTCCAGGATCAGAGACGGTACCAGAAAACTGAGCGGTGGTGAACGGTCTCTCGCAATCGATTGGAAAGACGCGTTGTATTTGGCTACCAAGGGAGGGGCCACTGCACTCGGCCTTGCATGTGGAGTCTTTCAAGCTGGCGCTCCTTTTGACGCCCAATGCAGTGAGTTGGTCGGCCAATATTACAAGAAATAGTGTCTCAACGAAATATGTTGCAGTTGAACTGTACAAAGAAAGCAACAAAGGAGTGGGTGCGCTCGATTTCTTTGAGCCACAGTCGGGTATTACATTGGGTATACTGGAGAAGTGGTGGTGCATTGGAGACGAACGGAATAGGCGTGGAATTTGGATACAGGGGCAGAAGTTGGATGTGAAAAATGCTGTGGTGCGCGCATAGCTCCTCCATGTATAGGTATGGATGTCCTGAGCTTCTTGGTTTGTAAACTGATATCACCATTCGTTCCTCATATATCCTTTCAGATTCAACACGTTCAGTTTTCCGTGCGTTGCATATGCTGCAGATGATGTACGTTGATCCTTTTCCCAGAATAAATGTACAGTTCGTCCAGTACTGAGTCTGCCGAAATGCGGTTCTTTCCTGTGTGAACGTTCTTGGGAATGCAAGTCCCTCTATCATCATGAGTGTTGGGTGGCACTTGAAACGAACGTAGTGGTGCGCGTCGATGGTGGCGTAGGCCAAGCAGGGTTTCTACCGACCCAGTCGGCGTTTCTCCAGCATAAAACTTCTTTCAAGATGGTTTTTCTGAATCAACCTCTCACCATAGTGCTTGCAGTTCTTAACATAGGGTCTCCATGATCAACACTCCTTAGCTTCCATAGACGGTAAATCCTACTTCTGAGGTACGTCCTTGTAACGGTTCTAAATGTGTTGCCTGACTTCCTGAATGCAGACAACGCCGAGCAACCAAAACAGGCTGGACTAAGGATATCCTTTCTCCAGACAAGGTCAAACCTCAGCGCTAGGTGGAAATCAGGACAGCGCAACGCATGTGGAGCATGCATTCATCCTAATTCATCTACCCTCTCCATTTCATCTGCAGTCGCCACGCCGTACCTCTTCCCGTCCCACCACTTAAGCCATCCATGATTCTCTGCATCACTCGTCTTTTGCTCTACCGTGACATTATGTCGGCTAGCTTGGAAGACCCATGTATGAGCATGAGGTTTGAATGTGGATTGGATCACTCCATACGACCCTGGTATTGTGTGATGGTCTTCATACTCTATCCACAGTCATTGCTGTGCCCATACTCTGACACGAATGTATCTACTGATCCCCAAGGCTCTAACTGTAGAAAGAATTGAACTAAGTTGCCGCTGACCATTTACAGCGCGCGCCCGGTGATTGTGTGATCCAGGTTCCCAGCTCACCGCGCTTTGCAGGCTTCGGCCATTCCCACGACAAGGCGCGGTGATGCTCCTCGTATTATGTTATGCGGCGGACCGAGATGGAGCAAACCCTTCTATTGACTCAGATGTCTTACGACCACCGCGTTTGAGACAGATACGGGGTTGATATCTATGTAATATTCAACATACTGCGTTCCTTACAGCTTCTCGAGCTTGTTCGCCAGTACCTTATCGCTAGCATCTTATAGTAATTGACGCAGAAAACAGAACTAGTCAAAAGTGACAATCATATAGTAGGAGAGTGATTGATGAGAAGTACATGAATGATAATACCAGCATTCTGACGAACTTAAGAAAATGCAACAAGCGATGTACAGAAAAGGTGGTGCGATAGTAGCTGGGGTAGAAGGGTAACACTTGAGTTCCAAATACGAGAGAGATAAGCGCTGTGTTCAGGGTATGATAAGGTACTTGATAATACATGTAAGTAAATGCTGTGCAAAATCATGAGCGAGTCGCCTCACGGCAAACACGGGCATCGATCTTACCTATCAGATTATCTTGATAGCCGATCGTTTCATAACTTCGTAATTAATCATCGTAGACATTAGCGAACGCGTCGATATCTCCCACACAGGAGATGTGATCATTGCCTAGATGACGCTTGAGTGCGTCCCGCCTGCTAAACTCTTTCCCGCATCCTCCAATCATTTGTTTGCCGTTGTGGATGTAGGGGGTCGCGTGGGGTGGTATGTTGTACATTGAAGCTGATTCAGTGGGTATACCGCAGCAGACCCACTGCGCGGGTCTTTCGAAACGCGTGTGCGTGCGGATATGTCGTTTAAGGTCAGGGGTACGATGGTTGCGTTGGACCCACTTGCAATAGGGACATGCCCAAGGGTTAGATTTGTTTGCAAAGTTGGGAGTACTGCCAGGGATGGCTTGCGCATTTCGTGGAAGGGGGGCAGAGCGAAGTCGTTTTTCGGGAGGCGATAGGTATTGGGTATAGGTGGGGACATGGGCAGACACACTAGAATGACGCGTGGAGCGACGACGTTTTTTCGGATTACGCGATGATGACGGAACATATTCGTCATCCGTCTCGCCTGCGTCACTCTCCCCTTCAGCATCCTCCTCCAAATCGTGGGGCGCAACAGAAACGTTGCGCTTGAAGAAGGAACGAGTGGAGCGCGTCATAAATGGCAAAGAGTTGTTTACTGTAGGGAACGCAGGTTGTGGAGTCGCTTGCGGAACAAAGAAAGATGGGGGAGTGGGTGCCATGGTAAGCGCGACTTGGGACTCCGCGCCGCACCCAAAGTTGAGTGGAGGATTATACTCGAGTTCGACTGGAGGATTATATGCGAGCTCGACGGGAGGGATATAAGGAAGATCCGCGACTGGATGGAGATTCTGGGCCAGACTGTGAACGAGCATAAGATGAATGACTCGTCATGACATAGACCTAAAACATACAAGTCTGAGGGGTCATATTGGATAGGGTCATAACACTGAAAGAGAATCCCATCTGGATTATCATTGACTTCGATCTCCGAGTCCGAATCAGAGCCGGAGTCGGATTCGCCTTCAGATTGATCATTAGAGTCCAAAGAAGTTATTGAGTTTTGAGGTGAAGACGAGGCTGAGGATGAACCAGATGAAATAACTGAAGGTGGACTTGGGACAGAAGGAACAAAAAGTTCTGGCTTGTCTTCTGTGTCGAACTCGGCGGTAACTTCGGCAAGCCAAGCCATATGATCCTCTCCGTCTTGAGCGCGAAGTTTCTCGTAGAGAGTCGCCATAGACTGACGACGATAGATGATAGTGGACGTCATGGTGAAGTAAACTTGTGCACAGGGATTTGGGTAAGGTAGATTTGCACTGGACGTTAACTTGAACGCGTTATATAGATTTCTTTCTTTCATGTTTCAACTTCGGCTTACCGAACCTCGTTTTGTTCTTTCAAGTAACTCCGACTTCAACCCTCGATGTATGTCACATCGAGGCTGCCTCGCTCCAGGGATCGCCCGAATATAGACCCCTAGTGCCCAGCCCCTCGGTTCTCGGAACAGAACAAAAGGGTCCTCAAAAATTGACGCTCGGCTAGATCAAGATAAGATGGTTCAACCACAGTGGGAATGTGATGATTCGGTGTGGTACGCCCTGGTTGCCACGTGGGCTCCTCACAATTGTCGTTGAAAGTAAAACAAAGGGTACAGCCCCGAATGCACACTCACGCGGATGGCAAGTGTACTTGATCGTTGATATTAGGATGTAGTACAATCAATTCGCAGGCAGTACCCCTGTATCCTACGCAGCAAGTGAACAATGATCATCGATCAAAACCTATTTGGGCTTGACTTCTGAACAGCGTGCACTGCAACGTGGGGTCGAGAAAGCTCCCAGCGCCTGTGACTTCCAGTATGCCTCGTGGGAAATTGACTGGACCAACAAAGGGCAACTCTGGCCTTAAGACTTTACCCGAGAGAGCTGACAACGGTTTGAACGCGATTTGAACAAAGGTCGTCAAATAATTCAGAATGTGCATGTAATGAAGAAGAGCGAAATTATGCTGGAGTACGGTACGGAACTACCGATCTCTCCGCGAGCGAATACGCTTTCCGAATTGAACAGCGGGACCTCGACTAATCAGCAAAACTTATCAGACAAAGGACAGGTCTTATTGGAAATTAAAGCTGTACGTACCCTCGTATTTTCTTCTTAGGTTTCTCCTCATGGGCAAACCCTTCTATTGGTTGGTTCTGCCTGAACTTTTCCATGCACCAAAGAATATACCTGTGCATATGCGTATGATGCACTGGCAAGGAACAGCATAGGCGAAGAGTTACGGACCTCCGGTCTTGGACGCTCAACCCAGCATTTTTCATATACCATCCTGATGTACGCCAGAACGCATCCCAGCTATCTATGGATATTTTGGTCTCTGAAGAACGACCAATTGCTTTAAGAAAGTCTTGCGGCGTAGATATCTTGCCTGACGCTAAGCTGGTAAGTATAACAAGTAAGAACAGATGTTTGACAACCAGACCTCTTGGACTTGGAATGTCGGCCCTTCGGGGAATATCACATCTCACTGTTGTAACGACTGTTCTGCTCTGAGCATTTTGGATAGGGCGAGACAATGGAACCTTGGACAACGAAATCCTGAACATCGAGCAGAACAACGGCAACGGACGGCTAGAGAAATGAAAACATTGGTTTATCCCGAGTTGATCCTAAAAAGGAAGGTTTTCATAAATGTGACGGCGACCGACGTCACGCTATCAGACGCTAACCGACTCACACAAACAGGAAAACTAACTTGACGACAGAACAACAGAGCTTTCATTCTGTTGGTCACTATGAATTTCTGATTGCCTTGTACTCCAAGGTCTATTAATGACAGCCCATCAACCCCGTGAGAATTAATAGCTATTAGCAGATAACGGCGCCGGCGCC
The DNA here is from genome assembly GCA_016758765.1 of Suillus cothurnatus. NCBI lineage: Eukaryota > Fungi > Basidiomycota > Agaricomycetes > Boletales > Suillaceae > Suillus > Suillus cothurnatus. The sequence continues at coordinate 61,619 of JABBWL010000213.1, read as the reverse complement.
AACCCCAGCTTGCTTCATGTTTTGTGTCGCATCGGGCTGGTTTTCTTATTCTATTTTGCGTTGGCAAATGGCATGTCAATGCACGACTCGTACTACAGACGTCCATCTCCACCAAGTGGTAAGTGTGACAAGACAGAAATCTGTTGCAGGTTCGAAACCTGCTCAACAATCTTTTTCCTTTCATCCTCATGGAATCCTGGATCTGGTCTATCTTAAGTAGTCAACTAGTCATGACCGACTGGCACCAGAACAAATTAGAATTCTTGGGTGGTGCGCATTCAAATCTTGTTTTATCACACCTTGACGTTCGCTCGTGTTCTTCGGAGGTTCATCGCAACTTGCAAAGCGTACTGGCCAAAGTGATTACCACAACAGAATCGAAGTCTGTTTCTCTTGGAGTGCGCAGGTTTGAAACCTGCCAAGAGCAAGTGTTTTTCTCTCTCGGGACACACCTTGACAATCGCTCATGGATGGTTTTGTCAGGGGTTCATCTAACTGGTCTTTGCTAAGTGGTTACCACAACAGAATCAAAATCTGTTTCTCTTGGACTATGCAGGTTCGAAACTTGCCGATGGATGGGTTTTTTTCTATCGGAACATGCCTTGAAGATTCGCTCATGGACGATTTCCTCGTGGGTTCTTCCTAACTTCGTCCTGGCCAATGTGACAGAATCTAATTCTGTCTCTTGGACGCTGCCAGTGCAAGTTCGAAACCTGCTGATGTCAAGGTTTTTGTGCTATTTGAACATGCCTTGAGATTCACTAGTGGATGCGTTTCCTCGGGAGGTTATAAAATAACCTTATAGCGAGGGGGTTTCGACAACAGAATCAAAATCTGTCCAACCGGCTGGCAACACGTTTTTCTTGTCAACACATTTCGACACTTACTCATGCATCATGGATGGTTTCGTTCAATGGTCATACTGACTGGTCCCAGCCAAGCCGTTACTGCAACAGAATCAAAATCTGTTTCTCTTGTACTCTGCAGGTTCGAAACCTGCTGAATGACACGCCTTTTTCCATCGGAACACGCCTCGATATTACCTCATGGATGATTTTCTCGCGGGTCCATTCAACTAGTCTTAGCCAAGCGGTTACACCAACGGAGTTAAAATCTGTTTCTCTTGGAGTTGGTTCGAAACCTACTGACAATATTTTTGCTGTGTATGGATTCCTGGAGGTCCATCCTAGTCATTGTGCCGAAACCTCTATTTTATGTGACGATCTGTTCATGAATTTTTGTTCATCACTCTCAATTTCTTAATGAACTCGCAATCTCATCTAAACAAGTGAAACCAACCTTCGCGAGTTGATTGTGTTATGCCAGCTTACGACAACCATTTGTATTCCTCATGAGTACGCAGTTGATTCCATCAAGTTCTTATGGTTTCTTAATCTTCTCTTTACAGGTTTGTTATATGTCGTGTGCAAGTAGCTTATTGCTTCGCATTAGCATTTTATAGGGAGTTGCGGCTACCGACCCGAAGTCTTACATGATCAGTATCTGCAGTGCGTCTTCGTTAGTTGCGGCAATGTTAATGGTGCACTCATTTTGGTAAAGATCTTCAACGCATCCAGGCTCACGCAAAGGTCGGCAACTCTCCGCTCTGATTCGGAGAGTAGGGACTTCGGACACAGTTCAATGCCACGATCGGAGGAGTTCCTCTACAAGCTGATGTACAGAAGTTCGCCTACAAAATAGTTAGTCAAGCGCATCCTGGGGTGCTTTACCAAAGATCTAACGGCCGTCTATATAGGTCTTACCTTGAGGGATTAAAACTTGGGTTCTTGACCCAGGACCCTGCGGCGGTCCACGATTCGAACATGTGCGTCCCATACATGAACAGTACCACTAATAGCACTAGTTCGCGATATACGTTCTTGGCAACTAAGTAAGCAGTCCACCTAATATTGGGTGGTGCGGATTCGAAACCTTCCGACAAATGTCTTATCACTTGGATTGCGCAGGTTCCAAACCCGCTGAGGGCAAGTTTTTCTCTCTCTCGGAACACACCTTGACATTCACTCATGCATGGCTTCGTCAGGGGTTCGTCTAACTGGTCTTAGCCAAAGTAGTCACTACAAAACAGAATCAAAATCCGTTTCTCTTGGACTGTGCAGGTTCGAAACTTGCCGAGCGACAGGTTTTTGTCTATTGGAATACGCCTTTGAAAATTCGCTCAAGGATGGTTTCCTCGGAGGCTCATCCCAATTTCGTCTCGGCTAAATGGTTATCATGACGGAATCTCTCTTGGATGGTGTCATTGCAGGTGCGAAACCTGCCAATAACAAGGGTTTTTGTGCTATTGGAACATGCCTTGATCGTGGAAGGTTTCCTCCCAGGTCCATCTTAACAGGTTTTATAGCTAGGTGGTTTCCTCAACAGAATCAGATAAAATCTGTCAAACTTGCCGGCGACAAGGTTTTTTTCCATATCATAGTACTGTACACTTCGGTTTCCCTTGGTGTTGGTTCGAAACCTACTGACAATATTTTTGCTGTGCATAGATCCTCGGAGGTCCCAGAGCGCGCCTATGTATATTAATACTGATCTCTGGTGACCCACTATTCTTTTGCTGACATTCCTTAATGATTCCTTAGATTGATTAGTGCTAGTTTTCCTAGGTTTGTTATTCTAACAAGATTGGCTTCAGTTAAACTAGCCCAGTACAAATTATAGGCAAATGGTGCGAAGTTAAAAAGGTGCGTCTATCTACAAGGCACAATCAATGAGATAATTGGAATATTGCAGGCTGGGAATATGAAGATCGTAGTATTTGTATATACCTACTCTACAAGAGAAATATTGCCTTGAAGGACGTTCTGAGGAACATGATTCTGAAGCCACATGTCAAATACAACGTCATCGTCCTTTGGAACCAATGAGAATGGGGCTGCATGTCTGTAAACCACCTCTAAGCAACACATGGCAACTTCGAAATTCCCTTCGTGCGATGGTGTTGGAGGTATGATATCCACCGTTCCCAAATAACTCATTTTTTCCTTATGGCATCCTCTAGCATCCACTGTCAACCATTCATTGAGTGGTCTGTTCCTCCTAAGGAGCTCGCCCTTGTCGTATCGAAGGCAGATCCAAGTGAGAACCCAGATGAAGGATTCAGCATCGTGATAGTACATGTGTTTGACTTGACCTGCGATGGATTTTGGCATGAGAAGGTGTAACGACATGAAGGGTACCGTTCCTGTGCGCTCGAAGCCTCTGGGAGAGTTTTTATTCAAGGTCGAGAATTGTTTGATCAATGCCAAGTCAAAGTCATTGAGGACACTGATGAATCAACTGCCCAAGTGGTATCCCATGAGATTGCTAGGGCTGACGTCGCGGTGATGCACGCCCTTCTTCCACAGGGTGCGATGGCCTGTCAGAATAGTGAGTGGATGATAAAGAACACAAAAAACACAGGACTCTTACACTTGACAACTTCCCACCATGCGAGGAGGAACTCATCACCGCTCAGCGCTGTGATTGGCTCAAGCTTTCTGAACACGATGATGTATAGGATGCGGCTGCCCGTGTCATCGATTCCTAGAGCCTTTCTGATCACTGTGGTGGATGTTCCTTCAAACTTGTGGAACCAGACCATCTCTGGAACATGGCCCAACACATCCGGATCTTCGTTCACAATCTTATACACCTGCCCCGCATTGTTTGTAGTTCTTGACATTGCGCCAGATCCATGGACTGACATCACGGACACTGCGTGAATAACGAAGCTCAACGTTCAGTATCGACAATACTGGCAGGAACAAAAGATCTGACGCACTTAACACCTAGAGTATCAATATGTTTGCTGATAACAGCAGAGCCAACCGCCTGTGGGGTGGGCTTGAGGTCAACAGGCAAGCCAGAGTTATGAGGAGGTGTGCTTGTCACTGGCGCGGTGGCATCAGCATCATTCGCCATGATGGGGCCTTGGTTGTAGGAAGATAAAAAGGAAAGGTGAACTCTGGGAACAAGGAGACAAGATCTGAGCTCCCTTCTTAAGCTAGCACAGTACTATTGTTGGACATTTCAAGTCAAGGTCCACAACTACTGGGGTACTGATAGTTTGAACGAAGTTGATGCTGAACCAATTGCTCGGCTAATTTTGTGGCACCGTTGATAACGGAATCAAACACATCACCCCATTTGGCAACATGATCCACCTGCAGTCTTGGGCACGATCAATATCGCTGATGTGACCTTTGATCTCTTTTTCGATGGACACTAACATTTACCGAGGGCTTTTTTGACGCTCTGCAGGAGTCTGCATATTGCACAACTTGACTTGAAGAAGTCTGGCCGAAGAATTCTACATACTGCGGCTCTTCCCTCAAACTTCGTCGATCTCTTACGCTTACGTAAACTCAACCCTTTAAGTTGTGCTTCTTGAAAAGTGACCATCGTTTATCAGAATCTGCCAGACGGTCATCACGCAGGAAGCAAACTGTCCGACAAAAATTTGTTTGCAGTTTTTTTTTTCCATTGTTGCCCTTCTCCGAAGGATACTACACGAGACAAGGTCGGTACCAGCGAAGCTCGGCCCTTATCAAGTACAATTCGGATGAGGTGTGCAACATGTTCCCAAGGCATTCCAGAGCAACTGGCAATATCTGCGGGGATTGCCGCAAGGGAAGTCGTCCGAACATGTTGAATCATTCCCGGTTCAAGAGTTGCTCAAGAACAGCCAAAAACGCTCAAAACACTTTTGGCCGATTTCTGCCATTCTGCAATTGCCACGAGGCCAATTCCTTTCTGCCCCCTATCTATCACAGGGCATCGAATCGTCGGCTCCGGAATAAGGTACACACGTATTGTGTCTTTTCATATCAGCTTAGAATACTGGGACTAATCAACGTCTGGAACTATCGGCTGCTTCTGCGGCTGCTTTTCCAAATATGCAACATGGCGCAATAGATGATTGTATTGCTTGCCATCGCCCTGAACGGAATCATGTCTCAGTAATTTGACACAACAGAGCGCTGATGTGACTTACGATGAATGAGGAGGGGAAGCCGTGATCGAAAGGAATGACGCTTTCCAAATACCTCATGTGCTCGGGTGTTAACGAAATGGTCAAAGATTCCAAGTTCGCCTCCAACTGCTCCACTTTTCGCCCACCAATAATCGGGAATACATACGGCGTCTTCTGCATGAGGTATGCAATGGCCACAGCTGTGATGTGCTTCGCACCAACTTCTTTCGCGACCTTCTCGAGCGCTGCGCTCATCGCTCTCTCTGTCTCGTTGCGTTCCCAATTGGGACTTGTGAATGTGCGACCTTTCTCCCCCGTCTGCCGCCGGCGCTCCTCTTCTTCGTCAGTTCGAAGTTTTCCACCGGCAAGGACATTCCAAGGGGCAAGCGCAAGACCTATGCGTGGGTGAAGGTGAGTTCAGGCACCAGGTAGCGAGGAACAAGGTTCATCTACCTTCGGAGCGAGCCATCGGTATGATATCCCGTTCAAAGTCCCGAAGCATGACATTCCAAGCACCTTGGTAGATCACAAACGGTGTTTTCCCATGATCCCGAGCATACTGATTGGCTTTGGACACGACCCAAGCAGGAGAGTCTGAGATGCCCTGCCATCGACACATATTAGCTAATGTTGGTGTCAGCATAGAAATGAGGACGCTCACAAGATACAACACTTTCCCTTGTTGCACCAGCACATGCAAACCGTTCATGACCTCTTCGACAGAGGTGTCCCAGTCCCACCAGTGCACATACAGAATGTCGATGTATGAAGTCCTCAACTTTTTCAAGCTAGCCTCAACGCTGAGGTGCATTGACTTCATGTTGTTACCGGTATATGATACCTTCTGGCGGATGGCGTCGTTGCCCCGCTGGTAATTGGTCGTGTACTTGAATATATATGCATCAGTACCTGACTATATTGACTGCATCCCAAAGTTACCTTTGTAGCGATCACGAGCTGGTCACGGATCCCCCGTTGCTCTGCCCACTCTCCGATGATCTCTTCAGAGCTTTGATCTTGGCTAAGAGGTTGCAAGACATGTCAGCGACGACAAAGTCAACATGACTGCGATTCGATACGCACTAGTTATTAGCAGTGTCAATGAAATTTCCCCCAGCATCGTAGAAGGCATCAAGGAGCTTGAATGAGGATGTCTTGTCCATACTACCCATCCCAAACTTCTCCCACTTGTCGCCGATACTCATGGCACCGAGCTGCAACGGTGAGACATGGATACCTGCATGAGGAGATAATACGCGATATCGCGCTAATCTAGATGATGGCTTTGGAACGGGTACCCAGAACCCACCCCTTTCAGTAGACATGATTGTAGAGTTGAGTGAGGCTGATGTTGTAAAACTGTAGTTTCTCTGACAATGGTAGCATTTTATATGTTTTTACAGCCTGGCACCTCGTCAGCACCATTGTGTGATCACTATGATGCCAGGGAAACGCGTCAGTTTCTGAGTAAGTTGTGCCGTACAAAGAAACGTAGTTTATACGGCTGGAGATTCGGAGTGAGCTATATAAAGACACATTATAAAGACACATACCGGTTATCACACCACTAACCCCACTTCGGATCCGGGACATCGAGTCATGCTCATGTTACTCACACAGCTGTTGATTTGTCACAAAAAGTTGTGTGAGACAGCCTGATACGCGTCGACTGCAGTACTTGAAATGTACAAAGAGGTCAGAATACAAGTGACATGTTTCTGATGGGCCAGATTAATGAACAGATCTCATGGTCATAAGATGCATCAAGCGAAAAACACTCGACGCGAATAAATGTCGTTTGAAAGGGGTATTGTCTCATTAGTACGTTCATCCACTGCAATTAAAAGACCGGGGCATCCCTCAGGAAAAGTTGGCTTTCTTCTTTCTTCACCCACCGAGTAACGGCGTTCGCAGCGTTAATCACCGCAGCCTTGGGTAACCGCGGCGATAAAACCACATACAGTTCAAACGGTTGTGTTATCTGAAACCACCAGGTCAGTTCAAGTGACACCGAGCAGCCAAACACTTACCCAACCCATGACTATTTCCTTCTCCGTTCGAATGTATTGCAGCTTGAGGCTCCCTGTTTGCCCAGACTTTGCATGTATGGCGTCATGTACGATCTGGTACAACGTGACAATCCTATTTCCTGTGGTTTGAGTACGCTGCAAATGAAGAGTTTTCGGATCGACTACCTTCGCTTCGCATCGAGGGTATCATAAGGCTCCTCAAAAGCCGGTAAGGTAATCTGAACATGCGACCTCGATTTATAAACAAAGTGACGCAACCCAGGTATTCCCAGCTGAGAGGCAAAGTAGCTTGTTTTCCCGGAGTCGACAGCTCTGGCGAGCGCATCGAGGGATCCATCATCATTCAATTTCTGGGGTCAATGTCAACGGCATGAATGTGTTCAAGGGAAACATCTAGCACACCTGAGTGACGATGTCGCACCATGCTCGCACAGTCTCGAACTCTCCCCCGCCGCTGATACACACAAGTCCGATGCCAGAATCTTCTATGAGCCTGATTGTGTGCCGTGAAGTGGCACCTTGGTCGCTTTCCGTAACATGGCTAGCGCCAGTGGTATCTGCACTTTCATTGTTCTCGGGTGCTGTCCTCTGATAGGATTTATGGTCTGCGTCAGGGCGATGTAAAAAAGTGATATATGCGTTGACAAAGCCAGCAGGGTTGAACTTAGGCAGACAAACTGGAATCCATGATGCAGATGCAGGCGAGTTGATAATAGATGGGGAATAAACGGTATTGACGAGAATGTGTATGTCTGCAACAAGTATATATATAGGTCAGGCATCAGAATAAAGAAAGGGCACGTGCCAGCAGGGTGTATTGAATGCTTTTTAGGTCGCACCAATGTTATGACCTGACCGCGTGCAACTAAAATAATGTAGAGGGTATCCTGGAACCAAATTCCCATTAGTACTTCAATCTTTCACGTGCAGCAGAAACCGTGACCTTCATCTTTGAGGTTGGCACCAGTGCTTCGGCAACACGCGCTCGCAAGCTTGGGTCCAACTGTAGACAGTTCAAGGAAGAAGTTGCCATTGCAAGGTCGAGTTCCATTCGACTTAACAACGAAAACATAAATGGTTCTGAACCTATTTTTTTGGACGACATCAGAAAACTTCAAGGAACAATACGGATGAATTGTCGCACCGTCTAATAATCTGCGCAAGTCAAAGTTCGTGCGACGCTCGAAGATGCGTCGTAGTTGAGACGCCGTGACGATGCTCAGTATTTGTAGATGTAGATACTCAAGGTGTGAGCGAGTCTTCCTTGTTCATAATTAATCGAGTCACGAATGAATATTCAAAACACGAGGCCACTACTCACGACGGACTCTGGCTCACCCCACGATGATGCGCAGACATAATACAAGGGGGATCGAAGCAGGAAGGTTATCCGCAACCTCCCTGCATTTATACAGCGTAGCTTATCGCCATCGTCAAGGAAGACTGACAAAAGCGCTTGAACTATACCCATGATAGAGGATAAATTCTCGGCGTCCTGCCCAGCAGGCCGACTAACCGGTGATGATAATCATTGGACCTCACTGAGTAGGCCAATAGCCTCACCTAGCGAATACAGGTTTTCCAGCGTCCGTCAGTACAAAGTATTCTCGAGGTCTATATCCTTCAAGAGCTACGCCATATTTGAGACACATGAATATATGCCATGATATTACTCACTTGTGTCAAGAGACACGGAACTCATTTCTAGAGATCCATCAGTTTTTCGCTTTGCATCTGCAACACTCTCAGAAGTGCCAGTATGTACTAATCAAGATGAAAATGACCTGATTTCTCTCTCTGAACGCTTAAAGTCCGCCGTAAATGATTACGCAGGTTCTTCCTGGATTCTTCGTCAGCTTCATCTATCTGGCCAACTGCAGTGGTATCTTCGCTGTGGGTAGTTTCCACATCTGGATCTACCTCATGGACAAGAATACCGTCATTCAAATCAAGATTGGTTACCGATGATGCTGAACTTTCAAGACCCGGCGTGGTTACGGATAGGTTACCTGCGCTGAAATGGTGATCTTTGATATTTGAAAGTGATGGAGGGGAGTATAGTACAGGTGGGATGACCAAATTATGAGGAGATGATGGAATTGCTTGAGAACGTCCTGAGGTCATGACGGTCCACAGGCAAAACTGCTCAGAGGGTGTCACACAAGCAACAAAGTTGTAGCTTGAGTGCTGATCACGGCAGGACACTGACCTCTCCGATATTTCCCACGATCCGGTTCCGTCTATCACCGTCCGTTTCCTCAAAACACTTTTCCACACTCACCATGATGTCCGCTCGCATTGGGCTTGGTTCTGTTACGAAGAGAGTAGCGTTCGCTCCAGCCATTGGTAGGTGTGCATCATAATTCTTGAAGGCCGTACGATTACATACTTATTACAGGGAGAAACCAAACTGTTTTGCGCACCCTGATTCCCAAGCGGTAAGGATAGTTTTCGTAATTTTGAACTGTCATTTCTGAATGCACTTAGTGGCGTGCAGATACAGTCCCTGCCTCCATCAGCTTCGGAAGAAATTCTGAATGCTCAGCGTCTTAAACGTCCTTCCAGCCCTCATTTCACAATCTACCAGCCTCAGCTGACATGGTTTAGCTCAATTGCAAACCGTATGACTGGCGGGGCACTCAGCGCGCGTATGTCCTGATTCCTCACGAATGACCGAAATATGGCGTAATTGTGATATCATCTAGTCCTATACGGCTTTTCGTTAGCATACCTCGTCGCTCCAGACACTTTCGATAGCGCTCACATCATCGAGTTCGTTGCTGGGCTGCCAGACTATGTGAAGTACGCCGGCAAGGTTCTCCTGGCCGCCCCTTTCACTTTCCACTTCTGGAATGGTCTCCGACACTTGAGCTGGGACATGGGTAAATGTATGTCGCCTATGTTTTGTTTCGTTGATGACTGCTCATGTGGCTCTCGAAGTCTTGAGTCTCAAAGGGGCATATAGAGCTGGTTATGCTGTCTTAGGGGCCACAGCTGTATCTACGGTTGCATTGGTTTTGATGTAAAAGTTTTGTTTCAAATAGTGGCAAATCACTTGACCTTCGAGGTTTACACGTCAAACTCAAGGAGGGTAGCATGACCAAGATCTTGAAAATCTGTGTTGAAAGTCGTGTGACAATTGTATTGCATGCTTTGGTATGCTTGAAAGTATAAACTCGCTATGCATCTCAGAGCGAATACTCCTTTCTGACTGGTCCAAAATGAATCGAGCAGAGCTGCATGGCTATCTGGGATTTTTAAAAGGTTTCGATCTTTTCTAAGTAGCAATACGTAGGGCGATAATGTCATTAATTATGCGGACCGGCACTACTAGCTATAGAACTGCCATAGCTCTACGACTCGAACACAATGTTGGCTCCAACCTAGAGGGACAGTCGCAATCAATACGCTGACGAGATAGTACAATGAAGGGCGTACCTTGTGAGTTGGGCCAGTGGGGCTGATTTCGTTCAAGCGTTGAGTGTCCAGGGCAAGACCGAAGGAAGCCTTAACACCAGGACGGAGGGCTTGTGTATAGCCTGCCAATGTTGTCAGAGAAAGCTCAATAGTAGACCTGCAGTGACTTACCGAGGGCAAGAACACCGGAGTTGTTGATCTTTGCCTTGACGAAAGCAGCTGAATCAAGGTACCTATACGTAATAGGTTCAACGAGGTTTCCAACCAATCATGTCAAAACCACGCGGTCCTAAACTTACGCCTTAGTGCCCACCTCGAGAGCAACACCTGAAGTCGTTGCCTTGGTGTCATAGACGGCCTTAGCGCCAGCCTCAACATCAGCGCTAACACGGTGGTAGTAACTCGCGGTGAAAGTTTTGAGGTTGTTAAGACCGTGAACGGTCACGGCATACTCGGGAGCGTTGTAGCCGATGGCCGCAGCATACCGAGTAATCTTACCCTCAGTGACGTTGTATGCGGTCTCAGCACCAAATAAGAAGCCGTCGCGACCGAAGACGGTGTCAGTGGTGAAGGTGGGGCCCTAACATTCCCTTGACATTAGACGGAGAACAATGGAATTCGACGTCACCGAACCTTGAATACATCGAATGCACCACGGGTGTGGACGCCAGACTGCTTGTAGATCACGTTAAGCAAGGCCGACTTTTGGCCCTTGTCAGGCGTCAATGACGTGGCGATATCAAGCTTGAGGCCTTTGGCAAGGTAGTTCTCGAGCTCGAGCTGAGATTTGAGGGCGTTAGAAGTAGTCCACGTCTCGGTGAAAACGAGGCCGTTCTTCTTGTCGGTGTACTTGGCCTCAATGTCCCCAGCGATGAGGCCAGATTTGGAGTCCCGGTTTCCACCAACTTTGAACGCGACATTGGATGGCGTTTTGGTCTTGACCTCCAGAGATGTGCCATGGAAAGGATAGTCCTTCCCTAACAAGTCGTTAGAGGACTTTCCGAGGTCCTATATTCAGATACTTTTAAGTTGCAGATATCGCTGGCGGTCGCGAGATGTACGATACCTTCCATGAAGGAGGAACTGGTTGAGGGAGAGACATGATGAAGACGTGAACTAAGGTGAACTGAAGGAAAAGGGAGAAGGCGGAACTGGCTTTTTGGGCGGAACTAGCCGTGAGAAGTCCAGCAGCGGCTTCTGAATCGGCTGTGAGCCGAAGTGGCAGCTAAGCCTATAACCCAAGTACCTCGTAATATTTTAGTGTTCGTCATGTCCTCTGACTCTGAAGACGGGACGCAAATTGCATCAAGTCAACCTTCTGGATCCCGCAGAACCGTCCATAGGGTTGAATCAACTGGTAACTTTTGGCAAGATGCACGAGAAGCTTTCAAGGTGCGCCTGCCCCAGGAATTAACCCTCACGCATCTGAACACTTGGTGAAGCTAGCGCATATCAATAGCTGATGATTTTCAACGTCTTGGCGAGATGCCGTGTGCTCGAAACAGTCTTATGAGTGGTATCGCCAGTGGTGTTGGGGTAGGAGTCATCCGTATCATGAGCGCTGGTGGGTTATCTGCTGATTTGTGGTAACTATCATCGACGTTATTCGTTCAGGATTTCTTGTCGGGTCACACTGGGCAGTAGGAACTTTTATGGTTGTCTCCTTGGGCACGTGGTATGTTTTTCGAGTAATTCGCACCAAATATTCCCACCGATCGACTTGCACAGGACTGTTTGCCAGAGGAATATTGAAGCAGAACGACGTAAGCTCCAAAAGGTGGTTGAAGAGATGCCGAAACGCTTTATCAAACAGAAAGACAAAGTGATAGACGAAAGCGGGGGAAGCTGACAAACATAATAAAGGGCAGCGCTAACCCTTTTCGAACAGATTTCCTATCATCATCGATACACCCTAGCGATTCTACCAAATGACCTCTCTCCAGTTTTCCACCAACTCTGGATCGTCCTTGAAATATCTGATTGGTGACGGTTTCTAAGCCGATTGAAATACACGGTGCAACGTTACCTTGTACGATTGCCCGAATTGGACGAAGCCCCCTTGAAGCACATACACAGTGTGATTCTTGCCATGCAAGGTGTTGCGAGTTTCTTCGTAAATCTGTTTTGTTCTTAATTTCTATCACACAATTACTTCGAAGAATGAACGTACTCTGGCTGCCTTTGGCCCACTGTCCAAGGTGATAAGTATAGGCTGTGAACGTTGGGCAGATCAAGTGGACTATCCATACCGCTCCTGACTCAGTGCACAGTGGAAGATCATGATCGGTACATCCTTGGTCCGCTCGACAAGGTCATCAACTTCCAATAGGAATCTTTGAGACGGGTGATTTCGGGAGCCTTTGATATTTCCTCCCTTCCAATCTTCGTCTCTGACGTCTACGATAAGGTAATCTATGTTACTATCAGGTCAATTATGCCCCCGATCTTGCGGTTGAAAGCAGTGACACCTTTGTCTGGGACTTTGGCGCTCTTGATAAGCTTCGCAAGCTCCTGCAAAGATTAATTTCAGTCGTCAGTCACCCCTGGATTGGCAAGTGGATAACCCAGTGCCCTTACACTTCCTATTATACCTTGCACCATCGTACACCGGGAGTCTGGCGTAAGAGTAAGGAATAAAATTGGAAGTTTGGATAAGGCTGATTGTGTCTAAGCCAAGTCTAAACAATGCAAAAACAATATGAGCCAAATGTAAGCGCTTAAGCAGTGGCTTATAAGCACGCATATTATTTGCTCGGATTGCGCATGCACGTGTGTTCGTATACCACGAAAAAGCATAGAATCGGATTATAAAACTTATGTTGGTCCGATCTCCACACAACAAATCTCGTTGCGTATACAGTTTATACATGCGATATACTGTACTGTATTGCAGGAGGGCGATTCGGACTGGCCATACAATTGATCTATAGACGATGAGTCATGTGTCTCGTTCTTCTGCCGCGCAGTGCGCACATTTTACGACACCGTTATTCTCTGTATGATTTTACGCCTTGACTCAATGTTTTGCGATGTCAATCTGATTGTGTCCTCCACACATGGGTAAGCATCAAGGAAACGTAAGTTGCTACAGAGCGCTCTGTAGCACAATCAAATCCACTGATGCTGACACAACACCTTGAGAATTTATTCCAAAAAGAGAACTAACGACTACTTATTTTCGTTTGTCTATGGTTTGTCTACCCTGCCAGGGCCAAGCTCTTCATAAGTACTGGATTTCGGCGCTGCATGATAAGTGGGAGCGCATTCAACGCCCTTACGCAATTCAGACACATCAGGAAAAACCTCCCCCGTGTTTTACCTAGAAATTACCCGAAAATTGTGTGGATTACTATGTTTTACTATGTTTTATCATGTTTTACCAGGTTTTATCACAATATCTCACATTACTCACATTTACATAGTAAACTGCAGTCCCCCATCGACACAGTCACAGTAAAGTGGAGGAAAACACAAAAAACGCGAAATGTATGTGGCATCCATGCTGCACTATTCACAACCACTGAATATCACACCAATGTAAGCAAAAAAAAACATTATATTGTCATATAGACTCAATGTATGATATGGTAATGATCATAGATAAATGTGCAGCCAGTCAATGAGTATATCAGAGTAGTGATGGACAGGTCCAGTTTGGTCCAGTTCCATCACCAAAATTACAAAATCCAGACATGGGTATACATGGCAATGTTGGAGCTACAATACCTGCCATACGTATCTGACACAAGTCCTCAATGTCAGACAATCCTAGGAAACTCAATTCCGCAATTTTAACTGTCATATGACAATAGTCTCATATTGAACTAGTGTACCGATATATCAGACACTTATAATGCATTTGAATGTTGCTCAGATTGATCAGTCATTGCAATATTTTGCATTCTGACATAAAAGATTGCATTGAAAGCACTACAGTACAACACAGTGAGGTACAGTGTACAGTTGACTGTATGGTTCTATCTACGGGAATGCAGATAATTGAGAATGGATGCCAGAACAAGACTATGAGACATCTATAAGTAGATAGCAAATCAGTGGTGTACACAAAAGTGAGAACACGAAAATAACACACCATTATTGTTTGATAGCCTATGAGCAATGTGAATGAAAAGAAATGTGCAACTGCAGGAACTGATGTCTTGATAAGTACATAACATGCACATATATGCGCGTGCGCTCACCTTCTCGATGATGATATTGAACTTTGAGGCTTTGAGAGGGTCGTTAAGTAGAATTTTTAAGCCTGGAGTGAGTTGAAGCAGCTGAGCAAAGTTCTCGCTCTTGGACCTTAGATGGCTATGGAGCAATACAAAATCAGTGCATATTAGAATATGAGACTGACCTTAGTGATGTTGTACTGGCGAGTTCAACTCGCCAGTACGAGGCAATCTTCAGTATCAATAGTTACCAGCATTATAGAAACCATCGGAATTTATGGTGATAAGATTGAAGGACATAAGAGAGAGATTGAAGTTGAGGTGTTGCTTTGTTGATTTCTGGAAAATGCCAACTGACTTTGAGCTTAAATCACATGACATTTGCCTTGTCTGTTGAAAGATTCGCCAAGTGACTCGACTCCTACTTTGTTAAGCCTAACACTGCTCTTGATCATGATGTCTGCTCTGTACATGACGAGAAGGCCCTCTTTGATGAGGATAAGTTTGTGTTAGAAAGGGACATGGAAGCTGAAAAGCCACCTGGGAGGAAGGTTATGGTGCCCTATTGGTACAATTCACCCAATTTTTATCATCTATGCTTAATTTACTCTATATAATACATTGTATGTACCTGAATGTATCTTATATATATCTGACAGCTACTCTACTAGATGATTTGTGTCTGACAGATGTTATGTTTGATGTCAACGTGTCACAAGGATATTTCAAATGTCACATACCACAGGCATGTGTTGTTAGTGCCATCAGAAATTTCGATATATCATGTGATGTCTGGATTTGGTAATTTTGGTGATGTCTCTGGCAAATTCTCAGAACCGAGAACCGAACCATAGGTTTGGTTCTCTCCACAAACAGAACTGTGGACTGGACCATCGGTTCAGTCCAATAACGGTCCAGTTCCAGTTCATCAAGGGTCCAAACCCTGAGCTGGACTGTCCAAATAGCCCAAAAAAACTTCATTGGCTGAGATGTAGAGTAGTGGAAGATAGTAGCTATATAATATAACTACTCACTATCTTTATCTGCACCATCATGGAGGGCAGCAATCAGCGCATCCAAGTGCTGCTCAGCATCACTAGTGGCAGATATGTGACCATTGTGGTACACACTCTTCAACAACTGCAAGCTCTCAAAATCATCTGTTTTGAGATGGTTCCATCGCTTGGTTCCCATCAATCCACTGCTTGAAAAGGCATGTTCCGAGGGTGTGGGGGGCCTTGTATAGGCAAGTAGTCCCTGGCCATGTGCGAAAGAGTCGGGTACTGCGACTGGTGGTGCTGTACGAATCTTGATTAGTCAACTTGTATGCTTGTGATAGCATAAAACTCACCCCCCACCAACCTACAATGTCATCAGTCTGCTTGAGAGGACTTCCAAGATAAGTTGTAAGTTCAGCACGAGGGTTCAGCTGGGTGCAATCTGATGTGAGATGTGCTTGCACAGCTGCAAGCACCCAAGAATGGCCATACTGACCATGCAAGTCAGATGTCCCTTGTTCATTGTCGGCCTCTACAGCAACAGAGATTGGGGCCACATAGTACTCATCAAACTATGGATATACTAATCAGCCTGTGATGACCACAAGGGGAAAAAAATTACCACTTGTCTGAGCCTATCAAGGCCAACATTGAACGACACCTTGTCCCACTGATGTTCGGCATATGCAATCTTGACATTGGGGTTGAGTGCTTCAAAGCTGGTAACTCATCAGACTCCAAACCATCGGCAGTGTGTTGAGAGTCTACATTTGATTGCCGCCACACAAACCAAATATGAACAACAATAATTCAAACACCATAACTTTGGACTCTAACACACTTGGCCGACTGGCACAAGTTGTAGTGGTGCAAAGGTTGCGACTGTGTGTCCCTCTAAAAAATACCTTCAATATACCTTCAAAATACTCACTAGTTTACCTGGACGTGACATGGGCTTCATGAGGCAGCGCGTTGTCATGCATGGTATGGGACTCATACCATGACATAGATAGACAGGAAGTAATCACAGAGAGTGTACTAAGGTATACCTCATTGTATTATAAGCCTGGTTTCATTCTGACAGATTTACTTGTATTTATATTTCCTGTATGTTAATTTTTCCTTCAGTTTCTTTCCATTTCTTTCAGGCTTATTCAGCTACAGAATCCCTCAGTGAGCCACCAGATGTGTTTGTAAGCATGTCATGTGACTGGCAATATTCTGATTTGTAAGGATTCATCATGATTTGTCATGGTTTGTCATGATTCATCATGCTTTGTAATACTACTTTCTATATATGTAAACTACTTTGTAAGCAGCTGATTCAGCACTGCCAAATGGCATGGTTAGTAAGCCATTGACTTACTAATGCTGTGATGAGTCATGCTTAGTAAAATGGTCTCCCAAAAAGGTATAAAAGGAGTTCATTTTGCACTGAGTAATAACAGCTTCCCACTTTCACTCTTCTTTCAAACTGTGTGAGAGTCCATAAGAATTTAAGTGCAGGTCAAGAGTTGCCTTGAAGTGAGATTAAGTTTATCAGGGGCTAGTTATATACTACCAAATAAGGGTCGCTTATATAACAGTCTATTTATATATATTGAATACTTGTTGTATGCTACCTTTCAGGGGTTGAGTATACAACACCAGAACAGCTTTCAGACTAGGCAGGACCCCGGCTGCTCCTATACTGTATGTCCACTGGTAGTGCCTCATACGTCCTTGAAATCACCCATCCTATGGTCCTAAATGTTGCGCCTCAGAAACCTGTAGCACATACCCTATGTCCATTGGTAGCGCCCCGAGAGGCCATGGATCCGACGACAAAGCTCAAACAGGTGTCTGGTTTCCCTAAACAGGCACTGGTTGACTACCAACTGATGAAGGGATTCACCATGTAGCTATGTTTACTGACATATGGTACACTTATGCGGAACATTTGGTAGCACTAGTTGTGGTAGTAGAACCAGAATTGAACTGTTTTTTGTATCATCCAACCCCTGCACCCTTGTGAACTCTGTGCTATGACCTGGCAAAACATCCTAGACAAGCTGAAAAAAGCTGCTCTGACAATCAGCAATCAAGGACCAGCATCTGAGAGTATCCTTGGAGTTAAGCACCTGACACTCCAGCATTCCACAGACCACTGGGAGGAGCTTCATGCTCCCATTCATGCCATCTTCAGTTGGGGGCAAGAAGGAGGTCTACTATCTTCAAAATCGAGTTAGGCAGACTTTCTCCTTATACACGACTTTCTGAATACCTTTGCCCATGTTGAGCAAGATGTCAGGGAAGGATCCTGTCTGTCTGCAATGGTTCCTTGAATGCATACAGTGCTTGAGCTCTGGTGAGTTAATTTGTTCAGCTCTGGTGAGGGGTCATCACTCACTGGGCAATCACAGTCAAAAGGCTCCCCAATCACCTGCGCATGGAAACCAGTCAGAGCCACTGCACCTGCACACAAACCCATCTCGTACCACTGGCACACCATCACCTGCAAGGCCTGACACCCAGCGAAAGGAATATATCAAGATCTCAGAGGGCTCAGATAAGGAAGACGAAGAAAGTACTGATGGGTTGGAGGGCCATGACACTGATGATGAACAGTAGGCATCAAATCAATAAGTCAAATATTAATAAACTGAAGTCAAAAAGGATGCACCAGGCTTGAGTTCAGGCAGCAGTAGGCTCAAGAGTCACTAACAGACAACCACAGAGCAATGGGTCCAGAGGCTAAATGAGGCAAAGAATCTAGGGCTTATAATTGAGTTTGGGCTGACTTTGTCAAGTGTCAATGTGGAGTCAGTATAAAGCTAGATTCTGGAGACCATTGGACTCTTCAGAAGCTCAAGAGCGGAAAAAATTTCAACAAACTTCCCCAACAATGCCAATATGACCTTAGCAAATACAACCGCCACCTTCAGCGATGCCCCTGGGCAACTGGATCCAGATTGAAGTCCAAAACTAAAAAAGAGTACATTCCTGTAAGTTTGTGTCAGAAATAATGATGTTCCTTTTGCTCACCACAAACCAATATAGATGAAACCAATCACTTTGTTCTTCACATCATCGGTCAAAAAATCATCAGAGACAATCAAGCAGAAGTCTCCACAAAGCATTCCTCCACTCACTGTAGCACAGGCTGATGGGGCCAACATTGACATGAGCATGGCATGTCTGGGACGAGCTGATGGTGCATATGCACTCCTTGCTAAGAATGCAGTTTCCGGAGACATGGGAGGGGTTGGCAGCATCACCAGTTGGGTTGAGATAGCGAAGGGTCTCTTTCCATACAAGTATGGAGTGTCAGCACAGGAAGGAACAACTGATGACATAATCTGCCTCACCATCTCAAAGAAACATGCATACCAGCATCACGAAATTTAGTCAGGAGGAGCTTGCAATCCTTGGACAGGAACTGTTGAGCCGTTGGCATTGGTTCATAGAAAATGGCTGTGATGCTGGTTCATGTATCATACGTTCTGTGACTTGTACACGCCACTTTGTCCCTGATTCAGATGGGAAAGTGATGTGTGAGCAATGCTGTGCACTGGACAAAGACAAGAGCCTACAGTGGCAGTTTTGATGTGTAAGTGGTCATCATCACAGCAGTATGTTTCAACTGATGCAATGAAAATAATAGGCTTCAAAACGAGACAAAGCTGATGCACAGCTTTCAGAGACAGATCAGAATAAGGTCAAAAAGCGGCAAGTCACAAACATGTCACTGATACTTGTTCAAACTTGCTCCACCCAGCTGAAGGAATACTTGAAGGACCCACAGGTACATCGAGCATATCAGTTGCTTGAGAATGATGATTATGGTCAAGTGTTCCTTGAGCTATTCAAACACACAAATGTAAGTCTTTCAATCCAACTGTTAGACTTATCCTCATGTTGAATTCACCAAAAGAGCAGGCATCTGCAGGAACACAGTTTATTTGTCAAAATTGCAGAAGCATTAGCCAACAAAGTAGGACAAACCCATAGTGACAATCCTAATGCAAAGTACGGTGCACACTATGACTCAGAAGTGATGAATTTTTTCATTGCTATGTGTGGATATGGGAGCCAAAGTGCAGTACAATATGGCCTTCTTAGCCAGGTTATTGGGGGAGTCTGCCAGCGCAGATTACGGTGAGTGACTTTCAGCAAGCACAAGTTCATGGGCTTACTATAATGGATTGGAAGTGCTATTGCAGCTCAAACTAGCCATCACATGGACAGCCCATACCTTTCCCCTCATAATATTGGCCATCTTGTTAACAACATTGCACACCGTGGCCACCAAGGTGTCCCAATTGTTCTTGCTATGGACTGTACAGTGGTTCATGATCATGACTCATAAGATACTTCGTTCTAGTCATTGATATAAGTCATTAGGTCAAGGGCCAACTCGCACACTGCACAATGTTTGGGTCTCATATTTTGGGGGGCATGAAACCACTCTCTGAAGTTGAGGTTAACACGTGTGAAGATATAGAATGGATAATCAAGGAGGTCATTGATGAGAACTCATTGGCATCTCAAGTTTGTGTCCTTATAGGGAAGGTGTGTTTTTTTGCAAGACAAATCACAGTGCAAAGAAACTTACTTGTCTCATCAGACACCATTGCCTGGTTCACGCCCCATTCCACTGCTGGTCACTACCAGTCAAGGCAAGGAAACTGCCGAAGACAATGCTCGCACACTGCTCGACTGCCTCTCTCTATGTCAGAGGGCAGGATTGGCTGTTATCTCTTGTGGATCGGATGGCACTTCAAGTGAAGTTGGTGCCCATGACATCATTCACAACTCAGCATCGGAACATTTGACATTTTCAATTGAAAAGTTTGGGTTTATCTTCAGCATTCCTATTTTTCCAACTGGTCCCTTGGTGACTGTTCCCAACCCAAGTCACATCCAAAAGGTGTTGTGGAACAACAAGCAAAGTGGAACACACCTTCTCAGTGTTGGCAATCACTGCTTGACACATCAAACACTTGTAGTGCTATGCAAGGAGCCAAACAGTGGCATGGTAAAGAAGGATGTTGAGAACACAGACAAGCAGGATGACGGGGTGGCCATTAGATTGTTCCATTCTAATGCATTATGAGCATGTCTGATGGGTGATGGTCAGTCGATACAGAAGCCCTATCATCTTGCATTTGTGGTGCATTTCATCTGCGGTAAGATTCTGTTTTTTTTTCATGTCTGAAGTATCTCTAAAGTTGACACATGGGTACTAGGTGAACTTTTCGATGCATACTTCAAGCGTGACCTTTCACATGCTGAACGAGTATGTGCAGCAATGTGAGCAAAATTCTTCCTTCAACTCTGGCACAATCATATTATTGACAAAAGCAAACACCCAGTCTATGGCCATTTCTTTCCTCTACGTCGCAGCTTTATCTCCTCCCAAAATTTCAAGTCACTTGACTCATGTTGCGATGCGCTCATAAAACTTGCACTTGTTTACTGCAAGTACTATCCCACTGTCCCCTTCCTTCCCTGGCAGCATGGTTCATTGCCTTTAGAGAAAATCTTTGGCATTGCACATGAATTTCTCACCAACTTCAGCTACGTCGAATTCCTTGGCATCCTGGGTCATATCGAGCAATGACAAGAGGTTCTCCTTTGGTTGGCACAATCAGGAGTCCATGAACGTAAGGAGAAATCGTCTGGTTATGTCTATGACACTACGCTGGAGAGGCTAAGTCATGAAGACCTCAAGAAGTTGACTGATATTCCATCTCTATTGCAAATGGAAGACATTGTGAACATAGCTTGGGAGGATGTAGTGGCTATTTTCAACGATGTGAGTAGGGTACCAAGTGCACTGTAGCTAATACTAACCCATCTGGCAGGCACTCGGTGTCTCAAACATATCTCCGCTACCGCTAGTGTTTACAGCCAGTCGAACTGAGACTAAACGACTCAAGCAGGCCAGGAAGTGGAAAGCCAGATGTGAGGATGAGAGTGGCAGTGAGGATGATGATGATGATGATTTGGAAAATGCCACACCACTCTGTCTAGCTGCTGCGCAAGCTGAAAGTGATGCTCATGACTTATGCGACCCATCAATCCCAGATAGTGTTCAGTATGCAAAAGTCTTGCACCATATGTCTCACATGTCTGCACTCACAGCTGACCTTGAGGATGCCAAAGAAGTTGAAGAGCAAATATCCCGGAAGCCACATGCTATTGTTCCAAGCATTGTCAACCTTCTCAATCCAGCACCTCCATCAAATTGACCGAGCGAGCATGCCAATGTTACTCCCATCACAACTTTCAATCATGCACTAGATATCACTGCTGTGGTCCACTTGCGCAAATCTCACGACCGAAACTCGGGAGTTCTCTCCAAAAAATTGTTTGAGCAGAAGGCCAAATACTCCCACTACAAGCTGAAAAACTTGGCCAGAGTCACAATGCAGCTCAACTCAGCTGCTGGCCTTGACACATCAGATGGTAATGGTGTTTTTTTTGGCGTGATAGATTCAGAGACATTTTTGACTTATGAGTTTGCAGGTGTGGCTCATCCAAATGAGATCCAACATATCCTTCAGCATTCAATTCACACAAACGATGACCTGCAGCTCCTCATGCACAAATGACAGGGTAGCTACTCACATTGAACATTGGATGGCCACCAAGGCGAATCCCACCTGTGATGATGGTGCTGGAAGTTCTTCTGTTAGTATTGGGAACTGGGCAATTGCAAAGCAGCTGATTGCAGCTGTGCCACGCCTTGAAGATAATTGTATGTGTCGCACTTGATTGCTCCAAGTCACGATCACTAAACATGATTTTTCACTCTTCAGTTCCTGGTATCGCAATGTGAAATGTCAGTGACATATCACCGCTAGTAATTGGCTCGTATGTTGT
Source organism: Suillus cothurnatus (assembly GCA_016758765.1). Taxonomy (NCBI): domain Eukaryota; kingdom Fungi; phylum Basidiomycota; class Agaricomycetes; order Boletales; family Suillaceae; genus Suillus; species Suillus cothurnatus. The sequence goes on along the minus strand of JABBWL010000213.1, from coordinate 39,157 downwards.
CATGCAACGCTCACAGCCTGAGGGCCACTATATTGGCCAAGTGGTTTGTATATACAAGAAGAATGGCAGTGGTAAAGGCACTCAACACGAGAGTATTCTCTTTGCCAGCACAAAAGATGTTCCCTCATTGACAAACTTAGGATTACGGGTTTTCATTCAGGTAAGTGCTGCTGTTTTCCTGCTTGCTTGTACTGATTTAAATTCTCGAACTTCTAAGACGCACCCTGAAGAAAGTGAAAATTCATTTTGGCACTACAGCAAGTCCACAGGGCATTTATGGACACTTGCCAGTATCAAAGAACTTGTCTACAATCTTGGAACATCTGCGCTGAGTGTCTCAGATGGCCGATATCACACTCTGAAACTGTGGGCTTTTGAATGGCAAGTTTTTATTCTACAAAATGCTGTAAAACATATATTTATCTTTCTCTATAGATGGGAAACAGCTGGTATGGTGACAGTGTGCGATATTATTGCATTGCAGTTCACCGTACGGCCTTGCAAGAAGCAGAACCATGGGTGTACATAGCTAGAATCCAGTAGCATGCAATGTTTTGGGGAAATTTTCCTTTTTTGGTATGTTTTGGGAACCAAGCATGTCCAAAGTGTGCCTCACAAGCCTCAAAAGTGGTGTGCCCCACAAGGAAAATTTTGAAAATTTGTGGACATACAGTATAGGGAGCAGCTGGGGTCCTGACTAGGCTTTACGTTTTAAACCAGGGACTCTCTCTTTTTCAGGAAGGGAGACACATAGGGATACATCAAAGTTGAAACAGACTTTCATAGGTTGCAACAGGACCTACAAGATTGAGACATATCTTAAGTATCAGATCATTCAGGGTATCTTTTGAAGACACCACCAGAGAACAACAAGAAGAGGACACTTTAAGTAAATCCTCCCAAGAACTCACACGTTATCTACCACGAAGTAGAAAAGTCATAGACCATGTACTTAAGGACTGGCAAGAAGTCTTATCACTGTGTAGTTGTGTTGTCGCTACACTCATTCAATATAAGACCCTTAAGTAGTAAGACAGTGTTTGTGATAAAATGAGCACTGTCATGCATGAACTACAGTTGTGCAATGAGTCTTACAAGCAGACTATCAAAAGTGATGCAGTGCCTGCAAGATAATGGCCTGTCCACCTCGACCTTTGTGAGCAGCATTCTCAAAAGCAGCCATGTTGAACACCAGGATGCAAAAATCTCCCTGACATCTAATGCAAGTCAGTTGTGCACACTGCTGAATACTAATGAAGACTCACATCCATCTGTCTTCTCCTGGGCAATTGCCCTCGTGTGCACAGTGTTGTGTCAAGAAGTTGCCAAACTCAGTCTCCAACAGCATGGCCTTCATTTTTGAGCAACATCAGTGACCATAGAACAACTTGAGACGCTGCTCATGGATCAACTTGCAATGAAAATTAAAACAGTTGCCCCACACCTTTGGAATCTAATGATGGCCCTTCTTGACAGCAGGGACAACCACCAGTGCAAAATGCCAAGTCCTTTGGCTGTGGGATTGCAGATGGCAGGAGTTGTTGAACAACAAGAGATGGATTTGGGCGAATTTGGTGGAGATAGTATTGGATTGACAGGGCTGGGCGATGATGACAGTGATGATGAAAGTGAAGAAGCCTTTGAGAGGCACCCAAAAAAGCGCCAGCATTGTGCTGCTGAAAGGAATGAGGCACTACTTGTTGTTGTAAGTCCTGAGGTGTAGCAGCAGGTACAGTACTGACAGTATTTATTAGAAGGCTGTAGTGGCAATCAGCATATGTTTGCAAAGCTCAAACAAAAAGTGCAACTACTTACAGGGCTGGATGGGATTCTTCATGAAGTCAACTTGTGTACCGGAGAAAGTGGTTGAGGTTTTGGCTCATGCAGGTCTTTCGATCAGCTTGTCATCAATCCACAATGCAGTAATGTCTGTCTCAAAAGAGATTAGCAGCAAAATCAGGAGTGAAGTACACACACTTTGAGCAGCCTTTGCATACAATAACTTCAACATTACTTTCAAGACATCTCAACCTACCCTAGAGAACTGGTCCTCCTTTGTGAGCACTACATCTGCCACAGTTGTGCCACTTTTTGGTATCGACGAGAGCAATGCCATTGCATTGAAATGTTCTGCTGAATTATGGGCATCAGACCACAGAAATCCATTGCTGTCAGTCACACCGCTGATGAACAAGATGAGAGCCATGATGGATCTACACAAAAAGGATACATACAGTCATCAAATCAATCTAACAAAGCCCAGTCCATGAACCGCAGCATTTGCCTGGCATGTTTGAGCAATTCTCATCAATCAACATCAAAAGTTCAAACATTTCTTGATGGACCTTGGTGAACTGGAGACCATAAAGAGGATACCCATCCACACAACCCATCAGATCCCTTGTCGTGCAATGGATATCAAACAATCGACGACAGATGGCAATGTCAAGGTCTTAGAGGACCTATTTTGACAGGGTGGGATTGGTGACAAGTGTGATAGCAGTTTCAATGCTGATCATGATGTTGACATGACTGAACACATCATTCTTGTCCATGGTGACCTTTTGACAAAGGAAAGATTAGACACTGTCTGCAACAGCTGACAGATCGAGTACACACCAAAAAACCGATTTCAATATGTCATCTTCTTGCCAGGGTTATTCCACTACAAAATGGCGTGTGCTGATGCCCTTTGGCATACACATTGTTAAGGTCGTACTCAAATAGGTTCGGATCTGAAGGGCTTTGGCCTCAGCTCATACGCTGTGCCCCTTTCCTGAGTATAGCCCCATATTTCAGAATACTATAGGTATCATATCCGAAGATCTGGATGGCTATTGTAGCATATCCGAAGGTCCGGACAACTATCGTATGATATCCGGATGTAGAGACAAGTATCGTATTCCTATCCGAAGATAAGGAATAGTATCGTATACTTATCCAAAGGTAAGGATTAATATCGTATTCCTATCTGAAGATAAGGAATAGTATCGTATACTTATCTGGAGGGCGTCCGGATATCGGACGGATGTATAAAGGCTAGTCTAGACAAGTCTAAGACTAGAAACCAACAGAGTATAGACTATCGGAAGATAGAGGCAGATGTGTTAGACTATCAGATACAATCCTTAAGTCTCGGAGGGTGACAAGAGTTAATAAGACTCAAGTCCAGATAACAGAATGAGGACAATCTAAGATGATATTCGAACTGGGGTGCTATAGGACATATACAAGAGTTTATATACAATAGAACTAAGCGAAAGGCTATGCACAGAGTATTGCAATGTATAAGCAACGCTTATTAGAAGTCAAACATAAGCCGGGAGTTAATCACAGGTGATCGTATCAGTAAACATAGCCGGAAGTAAGCATAACCGATATACTGGAAGGGAAGATATACTAAATGGAGGAAATAAGCAGTGTTTAACGTTATATGAACAGGATATGAATGAAGAAGCTTATCATGACGGATCCGGTACGGATCTGTGGATCAGATCTGATCAGATCTGACATCCGGAACTTCGCATGAGAAGCGCAAATGTATGGGATATGACACACATATCCAGCTGAAAGAAGGATGTGATGATGAAAATAGCCTGTATCAGCACATAGGCATTCTCCAACCTGATGAAATGGGGAAGATGGTTAGCAAGCCAGGATTCAGGCATGTACATGATGTCTGGGCCTCAATGCTTGATTGCTGGTGGATCGAGGCACACCACCAAAACACGGCATGTGCAACACTGGAAAAGTTTGCTGAATCAGAGCCAACCTGGGATGTTATCGTCACAATGTCACATACCTGTCATATCCCATACATTTGTGCTTCTCATGCGAAGTTCCGGATGTCAGATCTGATCAGATCTGATCCACAGATCCGTACCGGATCCGTCATGATAAGCTTCTTCATTCATATCCTGTTCATATAACGTTAAACACTGCTTATTTCCTCCATTTAGTATATCTTCCCTTCCAGTATATCGGTTATGCTTACTTCCGGCTATGTTTACTGATACGATCACCTGTGATTAACTCCCGGCTTATGTTTGACTTCTAATAAGCGTTGCTTATACATTGCAATACTCTGTGCATAGCCTTTCGCTTAGTTCTATTGTATATAAACTCTTGTATATGTCCTATAGCACCCCAGTTCGAATATCATCTTAGATTGTCCTCATTCTGTTATCTGGACTTGAGTCTTATTAACTCTTGTCACCCTCCGAGACTTAAGGATTGTATCTGATAGTCTAACACATCTGCCTCTATCTTCCGATAGTCTATACTCTGTTGGTTTCTAGTCTTAGACTTGTCTAGACTAGCCTTTATACATCCGTCCGATATCCGGACGCCCTCCAGATAAGTATACGATACTATTCCTTATCTTCAGATAGGAATACGATATTAATCCTTACCTTTGGATAAGTATACGATACTATTCCTTATCTTCGGATAGGAATACGATACTTGTCTCTACATCCGGATATCATACGATAGTTGTCCGGACCTTCGGATATGCTACAATAGCCATCCGGATCTTCGGATTCTTCAGATATGATACCTATAGTATTCTGAAATACGGAGCTATACTCGGGAAAGGGGCACAGCGTACGAGCTGAGGCTGAAGCCCTTCAGATCTGAACCTATTTGAGTATGACCTTAACAGTATATTCGAACTCACACCTTTCCGAGTATACTTACAACACTCTCCATGGCACCTACTAGAACTGCACAGAACTCCCTCCGTAACGCTGGACTTGTATCCACGCGACGAGACCCTACACCCATAGTCAATACCTTCACCAGTTTCTCTCAACATTGCACTAGCATTTCCAGACCAGCTCAGAGTATATCTGAGTTGATGAACTGTAGGCACCCAGAAACCCCTACGCATACTCCGTCCGGATTAGGCCCGGATGATGAAGATCCTGACGATGAAGATGATGATACTCTAGGTGGAAACCCACTTGATGATGAAGGTGGAGATCCGGATGATGAACCAGACCACGATGAAGATGATGGGCTTAACACTCAGGACCGCGTTTTCATGCGGTTATCCGAAGCCATCAATAACCTTGCATGTAATAACCGACGCACTTCCTCTTCGGACGACTCCAAAGTCAAAGTTCGCGAGCCAGATACCTTTGACAGATCCGAGCCTAGGAAGTTGCGCACGTTCTTTGTTCAATGCGAGCTTAATTTCCAAAGTAAACCCAAGACTTTCCATTCGGACCGGGCCAAAGTTAACTTCGCCCAGTCCTATCTTAAGGGCATGGCCCTCAAATGGTTTGAACCCAACCTCCTTTCAGACGGGTTAAGTTCTCATCTGGATTGGATGGATGACTACTCTGAGTTCATGTTAGAACTTCAAACTAATTTTGGACCCCATGACCCATCCGGAGATGCTGAGATGCAACTCGAGCAACTCAATATGCACGAAGGACAACGCATCAATAAGTACATTGTAGAATTCCAAAGGCTTGCTTCACAAGTCCGCGGATGGGGTGACGGAGCCTTACATCGCCAATTCTATAATGGACTTCCAGCTCGTATTAAAGATGAAATCAGTCGCATGGGTAAACCCGCTACCCTCTCAGAATTCAAAACCCTTGCCCAGACTATTGATGCCCGTTACTGGGAATGTAAGGGTGAGATTTCTAGGGAAACCAAGTCCTCATCATCCAATCCTCCGAAACCCTCCACATCTGACCGCGCTAGTTCCCATCCATCCAGATCCGGAAATCACAGATCCGGACAGAACAAATACACTAAACCCACGTCCGCGTCTACCTCGTCCGCTCCTAAAGCTCCGGATCTTAATACCAAGCTGGGTAAGGATGGAAAGCTTATGGCCGAGGAACGTCAAAGACGTTTAGATAAGAAACTCTGCCTATTCTGTGGCGGACCTGGGCACTCTGCTTGGGACTGCACTAAGTTGACCTCTCATGCTGCTAAAGGACATGCAGCCACAGTCACTCCTGAAACTAAACAGGAGGCTTCATCCAAAGCAAAAAAATAGTCTGCAACCCTCCTGACTCCGCACGGGATGAGGGTCGTGTTGACTCGACCCGTGCTAAGGAGTTAAGACTCAACGCTGTCGTGCTTTCGAATCTGACTTCACTTTGTCCATACATTTCACTTCCAGACTATCCTAGTATCTCTGAATTTCCAGCTCTTGTAGATTGTGGTTCCTCTCATTGTTTTATAGAAACTAGTCTCATCCGAAAACAAAAACTCCATACATATCTGATTCCTCCTATTCCACTCCGCTTGTTTGACAGTACTTGTAATGCTACCATTTCCAAAGCTATAGATCTCTCCGTCCATTTCTCTTCTGGCAAAGTTACCTCCAAAATGTTTTACATTACTCCTTTGGATTCATCGTGTCTTATCGTCCTTGGATATAGCTGGCTTTCCCTACACAATCCGTTGATTGATTGGGTTACAGGCAGCATCGACTTCTGGACAACACCTCATAGAATGCCATCGACCCCTCCTATGTCACCTCCACTTCCGGATCCCATTCCTACAGTGGAACCTCACCCTCTGACTTTGCCAGAACCATCTGCTGATAATTCAGTTCCTAATATATCACTAATCAATGCAGTAGCCTTTTGCAGGGCCTGTAAATTAGAAGGATCCACCCAGTTCAGCATTTACCTTCGCCCGTCCGGAGTAGATCTCCATTCTGCTAAGCTCTCGTCCGAAGGTCCGGACCTATCCAGAGTGCCTTCAGATTATCATGAGTTTGTGGATGTCTTCAATAAGGGAAAGGCTAGTCAACTTCCTCCTCATCGTCCATACGATCTCAAGATCGATTTGGAGGAAGGATCCGCCCCACCCCTTGGAACTATTTATCTGTTATCCCCAGTAGAGCTTGAAGCTCTTAGAAAGTTTCTTGATGAAAATATCGCTACTGGACTCCTCCGCTCCTCTTCCTCTCCTCATGGAGCACCCATCCTCTTTGTCAAGAAAAAGGATGGTTCCTTACGCCTTTGCATGGACTTCCGAGGCTTCAACCAGATAACCAAGAAAGACCAATATCCGTCACCTCTCATATCCAACCTATTAGAATCCCCTAGCCACGCCAAAATCTATACAAAAATCGACCTCCGTTCTGCTTATCATCTTGTCCGGATTGTGTCCGGAGATGAGTGGAAGACTGCTTTCCGAATGCGCTATGGTTCCTATGAATGGTTGGTTATGCCTGAAGGTCTCACCAATGCACCGGCCGCGTTCCAGCGGTTTGCCAATAGCATCTTCGCCGATATGCTTGACATATGTGTTATCGTCTATCTGGATGACATCCTTATATATTCCCAAGACCTCGCATCCCATAAGAATCACGTCTGAGAAGTACTTCAACGCCTCCGCAAGCATCGGCTCTATGCCAAACCCAAAAAATGCGAGTTCCATTCCACGTCCGTGGAGTACCTTGGTTATCTATTATCTCCGGACGGCCTTACTATGTCTAACAAGAAAGTACAAGCTATCGTAGACTGGCCGGAACTTCGGAAGGTTAAGGATATTCAATCCTTCCTCAGATTCACAAATTTCTATCGTCGATTTATCTATAACTACTCAGATATCGTAGTTCTGCTTATGCGGCTTACCCGCAAGGATGCACCTTGGAACTTTTTGGATGAGTGCCGGAAATCCTTTGAAACACTCAAGAAAGCTTTCACTACGGCTCCAATACTAATGCATTGGATGCCGAGCGTTCCTTTGATTGTGGAAACGGACGCTTCGGACTACGCTATCGCTGGCATACTGTCCATAGTATGTCCAGATTCTGAAATCCGTCCAGTAGCGTTCTATTCCAAAACCCTTACCCCTCCGGAACTCAATTATGATACCCATGATAAGAAACTCTTAGCTATTCACGAGGCTTTTCGGACCTGGCGACACTATCTAGAAGGCTCGTCCGAGCCTGTTGATGTTGTCATGGACCATAAGAACCTTGAGTATTTTGCAACTACCAAACTCCTCTCTCGCCGTCAGGCTCGTTGGTCGGAATTCCTCCACCAATTCAATATAATCATCTGTTTCTGTCCTGGAAAACTTGGAGCTAAACCAGATTCCCTTACTAGATGCTGGGACGTCTATCCCAAAGAGGGGGATAAGGACTACGCTCAAGTTAACCCTCATAATTTCCGTCCCGTATTCACATCCGAACAGTTAGCTTCGTCCCTACAAGCATCAACCTTAGCATTTCCAGTGCTCCGTGCAGCTGTGCTTATGGATGTTAAACAGCTTCATAAGGATATCCTATCTGCACTCCCTAATGACCCTATCGGATCCGCATGCATGTCCGATCCTCCGGATGATAGATGGACCATGGACGATAGTGGTTTCCTCCGTTGTGACAATCGCATATACATTCCAGAATCCAATGACTTTAGGCTTTGCGTCCTTCGGAATACCCATGACCATCTGTTATCAGGACACTTCGGTCAGAACCGTACCCTAGAGCTTATCTGACGCGAATATACCTGGCCCGGTATACGTACCTATGTTAAAGACTATGTCAAATCCTGTACCACCTGCGCCCAAGCCAAGGTTCCGAGACATAAGCCATTCGGATTACTGAAACAACTCCCCATACCAGAAAGACCTTGGAACTCCATATCCATGGATTTCATCAAACAACTTCCGGACTCATCCGGCTATACAGCCATCCTCATTATCATTGATTGTCTATCCAAGCAAGCTATATTCGTCCCAACCCATGATACCATTACCTCTCCGGATCTCGCTAGACTATTCCTGCTTCATGTATTCTCTAAGCACGGAATCCCTTCTCATGTTACTTCGGACCGAGGTACAGAATTCATATCCCTTTTCTTCCGTTCTCTAGGAAAGGCACTCGATATGATCCTCCACTTCACATCCAGATACTATCCGGAAGGAGATGGACAAACGGAACGAGCCAACAAAACCCTAGAGCAATACCTCCGCATCTACTGCAATTATCAGCAGGATAACTGGTCAGAACTCCTTCCATTGGCAGAATTCGCTTATAATAATGCTCCGAGTGCTACCACTGGAGTTTCACCATTCTTCGCCAATAAGGGTTACCATCCGAACATATCCATCCATCCAGAACGCGACCTCACATCTGCCCTCACCCATGACTATGCTATAGACCTTAATGAACTACACCTATTCCTCTGAGAAGAGATGTCTCTTGCGCAGAAAAGATATCAAGGACCTGCGGACGCGCATCAGATACCCGCTCCGGACTTCAAGATTGGAGAACAAGTATTCGTGAAAGCTAAATACTTCCATTCCACTCGCCCATCCAAGAAACTATCGGAAAAGAACTTAGGTCCATTTGAGATTATAGCTCGTCCAGGATCGCATTCCATTACCATCCAACTTCCAGATTCTATGTGTTCCGTCCATCCTGTCTTCCATGTGTCCCAATTAGAACCTGCAACACTGAACACCATTCCTAATCGTATCCAACCCCCTCCGCCTCCAGTAGAAGTTAATGGAGAACCAGAGTATGAGATATCCGAAATCCTAGACTCTAAGCTAGACCGACAAAGAAGACAATGTCAACTCTTATACCTCGTCTGATGGTCCGGATATGAAGGAACGGATGAAGAGACTTCATGGTTACTAGCTACAGAACTCGGAAACGCGTCTGAACTAGTATCGGATTATCACTCAGCGTATCCGGACAAGCCTGGTCCTATTCAAAATTGAAGTATACAAATTGTACATAACAGAAACTACAAGTACAAGTAGCAGAAGTTAAGAAAACAGATCCGAAAATATCTACATTTCCATAGACTCTTCATCCCCTCCGGATCTGCCCTCCTCACTTCCGGACACATTTTCCATCTCCTCATCACCTTCCTCTTCCTCATCCAGACCCATCCGAGCCTTATCCGAAGCGATCTGGGGGTCAAGCCTAAGCTCCTTGAACAAGAGGGCTTGGAATTCCCTCTGTTGCTGAAGGAACAACTCCAATCTGGAGCACATCCGCTCCAAGGCAGCCCTACTTCCCTCGGCCGCTTCAATACTCTTCTCCAGGAGAGAGTTGGTCCTAGCCAGCTCCACTACTATGTTGTTAGCAGCAGCAACCCAAGCCTGGTCATCATACTCCATGTAATCCAGAGCTTCCGGAGTGGGACTCTGCTGACGCTTCTTACCCTTGCCCCTGGGAGAAGGAGATCCAGCAGTACACTGCCTTTTCTTGCCCTTGGAAGCCTTGACAGTTCCGGGCCGTCCAGGACAAGTGGCCTTGTCCTTCTGGCAAGCGTCACAAGACTTGATCTATCCGAATGTCAAAAACGCGGATCCAAAACATCCAGACGACTCACCAAAGGATTAGCAGCTGCATCCGTCCATTGACAGATCCGTGCCCTTCCAGAGCAGCGCGTGCAGGATCTGTCCTCCTTAGAAGACATCTTCTGAGTCTATCCGAAACGTTAGTGAAAAGACTAGCAAACGGATCCGAAACGCACCATTTCCTTAACTATTTCCTGACGCCTTTTCTCTTCTGCTTGCTGGATCCGGATCTCCGCTTGCCTCACTTTCTCCAGATCTGCTAAGCGCTTCTGCTCTGCCTCTTGAGCCCTCAAAGCCTCTTCCTCCATCCGGGCCGCTTCTTCCATGTCCAAAATCTGTTGCCTAAGCTCCTCAAGCCTAGCCTTAGTGGATTTCTGAGCTCCAGAGTTGTTGCCAGACATTTTTCAAGTTAAGCTAGTGTGTGTTAATAAGTGGGGGGTAGGAATCACCTGCGACACTTTGACATTGGTATATCTGTGGAAATCCGAACTCAGCACTACTACCATCATTCTTCTCCATCGATTCTCGCATTCCTTGTCTGGACCGGATCTATGATTCTTGGCCTTCTAGGGATCGGCCCTAAAGGGGGGATACTGTCATATCCCATACATTTGCGCTTCTCATGCGAAGTTCCGGATGTCAGATCCGATCAGATCTGATCCACAGATCCGTACCGGATCCGTCATGATAAGCTTCTTCATTCATATCCTGTTCATATAACGTTAAACACTGCTTATTTCCTCCATTTAGTATATCTTCCCTTCCAGTATATCGGTTATGCTTACTTCCGGCTATGTTTACTGATACGATCACCTGTGATTAACTCCCGGCTTATGTTTGACTTCTAATAAGCGTTGCTTATACATTGCAATACTCTGTGCATAGCCTTTCGCTTAGTTCTATTGTATATAAACTCTTGTATATGTCCTATAGCACCCCAGTTCGAATATCATCTTAGATTGTCCTCATTCTGTTATCCGGACTTGAGTCTTATTAACTCTTGTCACCCTCCGAGACTTAAGGATTGTATCTGATAGTCTAACACATCTGCCTCTATCTTCCGATAGTCTATACTCTGTTGGTTTCTAGTCTTAGACTTGTCTAGACTAGCCTTTATACATCCGTCCGATATCCGGACGCCCTCCAGATAAGTATACGATACTATTCCTTATCTTCGGATAGGAATACAATACTTGTCTTTACATCCGGATATCATATGATAGTTGTCCGGACCTTCGGATACGCTACAATAGCCATCCGGATCTTCGGATACGATACCTATAGTATTCTGAAATATGGGGCTATACTCGGGAAAGGGGCACAGCGTACGAGCTGAGGCCGAAGCCCTTCGGATCCGAACCTAATTGAGTATGACCTTAACAATACCATTGTGCAGAAATATGTAGCAACAACAGACAGCCTGGATGCAGCATGGTCAAAACCAGTGGAACAACAAGATAAGCGGTGTGAAAGATAGAATTTAGCTAGACTGAATAGACTAGTCAAACTTATCCTTATATGCAAGGGAAGCTGAAACTCAAGGACTTAATGACCTATAGCGACCTTATGTCAACCCGACAGTGATAGCGCTCTGAGTAAGACTGAGACTGATAAGGCACTATGCTAACTAAGAGTGCGAAGGAGCACGACGTAGTGCGACTTGTAGTTAAGTAGTGTGCTGGCGGGTGATTTGAGAACAGCGGTGAACAAGGATATGGCAATTGAAGCACTGGCACGAGATGCGACAATAGAGAGGAGCGGGTATTGGTAAGTAATGCGCTGGCGTGAGATGCAACTATAGAGAGGGGCAGGTATTGGCGAGGAGTGCGCTGGCGCAAGGTATGAAAATGGCAGAGCACAACTATTTGTGAGGAGTGTGCTGGCGGACAGTGTGAAGATGGTTGAGTGCGACTATTGGCGAAGAGTGCACTGGCACAAGGTGCGATAATGGACAAGTGCAACTATTTGCGAGAAGTGCGCTGGCGCAAGGTTTGAAGATGGCAGAGCGCGACTAATTGCGAGGAGTGCACTGGCACAAGGCACGATAATGAAAGAGTGCAACTTTTCGCGAAGGGTGCGCTGGCGGAAGAAGTGGTGACTGAGTAGTAGCGCGCGACTTGCGGGAGCTCAAGTAGCACACTCGGACACAGAGAGAGCAAGGAATTTGACGATTGCACAAAACTATGAAACTACTAGGTGACTCCGCTATATGACAGTCGCCTGCAGGAAGGGGAAGTAAGTAAGAACTATCTACTGCTGGTCCTTATATTGGAGTGTGCGAATATATGGAATGCATAGGCGAAACTTGTAGTGATGTAAGCACAGTGCATCGTATCTGTAGGTAAAATGGAGGACTGGCGCTGTGCAACACGAGGATACATGTAATAAGACCTGCGCCAATAGCCTTTAGCAACGATAATCAATGGGAATTGATGCACCAGTGGAGATAAGCGGGCATAGACAGGACATGGGGGAGCGCAATACCGACGTTGGACCGAATTCTGCGTAAGCGCGCGACAAGCGATGGCAGTCATGGGAATTTATTCAATCTGTTAGCTCCATTGTGAATATCAAGGGGAAGGTGGCCGTAAGCGCTTATATCCGCCCAGCGCTAATGTGTTTGTCACAGCGGTTCAAAAACCAGACCTTGCGTAACCGAGATGAGCTGCTGTATATTGACCTGTGTCAGGCCATGAACACTGGGGACATCGGGAGGGTAGAGGCATCCTTCCTCCCATGGATATACATTTTCAAAGCTACCAGCAAACATAAGTACTTGTCACAGATATCCAGATTTCTGAACAACTTACAGTTTAACTGGCTGGAATCATTGAGGTACAAGCTAGTTTGACTGGATGTTAGTGCGCCTGCTAAGCTTGCATCTTGACAGTGACATCATACGAATGAACCTGTTGTGCAATCCAACCAGGAAGAGTGTGGCATTCTGCGCTGTTGACTGGCTTGTTGAGCACAACAACCTGTACACCAAGGTGAGTAATCATTGACCGTTACCTGCCAAGTTAAGCTCTAAGTTTCATTGAAATCAAGGTAATTTTCCCAGGTGGTGGCCCAAATGGCACTCTTGAGCACATCATAAAGGAATCTCTGCTCATTGAAATATACCGTAGTTGCCATGTTACTATGGAGAATGCATTTCACTTACAGCACCAAACTATCTGGCACTCAGCACTGGATATGACAAAGACAATAAAAACACTATTGGGGCGTATGAGCAACAAAAATGTACATCTGTCAAAGGATGGCTGGAAGGCCCTGCAAGTAGTACCAGATCGGGTCTCAGCGGGAATGACACTGATGCAGGAACAAAAGGTCATTAATGAGGAGGATAATAGTGGTTTTGACATTGAGGTGGTGTGGGTAACACAACAATGTGAGTGAGATAAGAAATAATAAGTCAATACTTAATAAGAGTAGACCTAATAAATCCTATACAACTCTAATGTGTTGGTCAAGTTGCCTTGCGATAGGTTCGACCCAGGGGAAGCAGATGGCAGCAGAGAAATGATCCAGCACACTAATAGCCTTTAGAGCGGCCGCTTTAGGTGCAAGAAAGCATGCAGCGTTGTCATGCATGGTATGAACTCCATACCATGACATATACGATAAGGAATATAGAAGGAGATGATTAGGGAAGTACACTAGGATATATTTCTCACTATCATAAGCTTAGTTTCCTATTCTGATTCATTTATTTACTTGTATTTGTAGTTTTCTATCAGTTTCCAGTCTCTTTCTATTTTTCAGCCACTTGATTACATCAGAGAGCCACTCAGATATGTTTGTAAGCATGTCATGTGACTGGTAATAATCTGATTTGTAAGGATTTTCCATGACTCATCATGTTTGGTCATGATTCGTCATGCTTTGTAAGATTTTACTATGCTTTGTAATATTTTACTCATGTACTTTAGTAAGCAGCTGATTCAGCACACCAAAAGGCTTGGTTTGTAAGCACATTCTTACCAATCCAGTGATGACTCATTGCTTAGTAAGGATGGTTTCCAAAATGTATATAAGGACTCCATTCTCACACAATAAATAAGTTTTCCCTTTTCCATTCTTCTCTCAAACCGTGTGAGAGTTTGTAAGAATTTGAACAGGTGTTTTCCCCTTTCTGTCTCCTAGTGTGAGATCCAGAGAAGAAAGTGAAGGCCTAGTGTTGCCTTAGAAAACCGTGGTATAATCTAGTCAGATTAGTTGTATACTATCTTACAGGGATTGCCTATACAACAATCTATTGTATTCCTCTATTGGTTTTAGTTCAGCTTTCTCTCTTTTACAGGAAGAGAGACTCGTATCATCTAGCCAGCATTAGCAGAGGTCTAATATTACCTACTAGGTTCAGAGTAACCTGACAAAATATATATACTTCCTCACTATCAGAAGAGACCAAACAAAGAAGGTGATTCATCACTCTTTGACCACCCACAAACAGCATGTTATCAACCAAGAAGTAGAAAATCCGTTGACCGTGAACTTGAGGCAGCTGGCACCTGTAGTCTTATCGAGTACAATTGTGATAGTCATTGTATTCTGAGCAACCTATAAGACCCTCAAGTAAGAAGACAGCGTGTGCGCGTGGGAGCGCTGAGTGCAGGAAAATGCGGCCTAGTTGTCAAATGAAGTGGGATATGAACAGTAACTCTCAAGTGCAGCTCTCTACGAGGTAATAGGTGGTAGATAGAATGTAAGTAATGCCTCCTCGGCTCAACACAAGGTAAACTATAGTGAGGTAAGCGCTACATAAGCACTACATAAGTGCTTTATAAGCACAGCTTGGCCAAGGCAATGCCATACAAGTATGTAATAATAAAAAGGCACATGAAATGATGTGAATGAAAGTCTAATGCTTACCTGTGGGCTGGTTGGACATGGATGGTGGGTGACCTAGGGCGCTTCAAGCGTGGGAATGCAGCGCTTAGTGCAAGAGAGTGCGCATGCACTGTGCTTAGCACAGGAAAGCGGGTGCTTGGATAGCAGCTAACTAGAGATTGACTAGGACTGACTTTGTGAATGATAGTGCGAGGGCCTAATTGTCATGAGTGGTAATATGGGCCATATGAGCCTACAGAGACATGAGTCTCTACAGCAGATGATTTCCTCAACTGACCTGTCAGGCTGAGGATGGACCAGCCACTGCTGGAGGTTCATTCTCGGTGTTTGCCTTCACTTTTGATTGTCATAGTCTAGGAACATACTTTGAACATAGCTTGTTTGATGCTAGAAACTCTTCATGTTAGACACTGTCGTCGCACTGAATAAACACTTACCAATATGACCATAATTCCCGCATGCACTGCACTTCCTTGGTCGCTTTGCAGAAGGACCATCCACAGAACCAGCAGCTTTGATTGGCTGTGGGTTTGGTGCAAGAGAATGTTGGTTTACGAGAGAGGAGGAACCAAGAACAGAGACAGATACTGAAGCCACTGGCTTGGGAGATGGTGGACGTGGTAATGGAATGCACATCTTGATGATTTCGAGGATTTCAGGGCCATACAAATCAGCATAGCACCAGTGTGTCTGCTCAAAGAGGGTGGTGGTGGTGATGATCTTCAAGTAGTGAGCAAAGTCAATGATTTGATCCAATATTTTGTTCAACATAATGATTTGAGAGCTGAAGAAGTTGTCACCATCAAGATCCTCCTCAAGCACCTTAAAATCTCTCCACTGGAGGAGCTCCTGACGAAGATTATGTCCCCCAGTTGTCATCTCATATGGTTTAATAGTGAATATGTGTTTTGCATGAGTGGATGGCAATGGAAGTGATGGGAACAGATGAGATTGTAATGCTGCAGGGTTACAAATGTCACAGCAGTAACACGACAGCTTAGCACTACACCTTGCACAACAACCGCTGGAGCTGGCATCACTCACTGTCTGATCTTTACAATTGGCAGGTAAGTCTATGATCTATCTAACCAATGCAGGTGCTCACCAATATTAGGATTATTGAAGTATTCATCTGCTACCCTCCGATGACACAAGCCACAAAGGTGAGCATTTATAAATGCATACATTGCCGATTGCTCAACTGCGTCATTGTCAAGCCCACTTGGCAAGATTTTTGCGACAGCCTCAGTGGAGCCAGGAGGATTTTGTGGATGTGTAGACGCCCCCAGCGATACTTGAGGAGCTGGCATGCTTTCAGCTAGTCCATGGTGAGTGCATTCTGCAGTATCATCTCTCCCATGTCCTCATCAACATTCTCTTTTGCATCACTGAAAATGCCACCATGGTCCTCAGGCTCACTATCCTCTCTGTCCAACCAGCTGCTGGCCTTATTTTTCTCATTGTTCTTTGCCCTCTTCCTAGCAGGAGCACTTATATGTCCCTGCGGCGAGGGGTGCTTCCACTTTCCATGGTAGGTATCAAAATACAATGGCTCAACAAAATATACTGCAAGTGCTGTGAGTAACAGGTCTCATGCTGCACGTCCAAGTCTCTGCATTAATGTGCATAGTGATGGTGTATATCCCCATTGAACAACGAGAGTGATATCACGCAAGTCAAGACCCTAATGCATATACTGTGAGCTCAAGTACCCATCAGTCCATGGACCTGTTAAAGACCGTGCACATGGGTGCATACAATCTCTCAGAGGGGTGAGCATGACTAACTCAGAAGGGTTTTGGCCTCAGCTCATAAGCTATGCCCCTCACCTGAGTATGGTGCCCTTAATTTTGGATAAAGTCCAATAAGGTCCTAATGAAGTCTGGAGGACTTCAGAGGCAGACAACTCTGGTGGAGCGTCTGAAGGACTTCTGGATGAGCACGGGAACCATCCGGATGAGTGTGGGAAACTTCCAGACAAGTATCGGAAACTCAGATGGAGTTCCATCCACTTGATAGGAAGTGGAATAAGTGCGCATATCAATCCTTAGTGAAGACATAGAGTGGAGATACTGCAAAGGACACAGTCCAAGGCAGGAATAGTGGTCCAGAGTTCCGGATAGGGGTTCTGGAGCGGACACAGACAGATATAGAGTACCCTTAGGTAGAGACAGAGTTGGATAAGGATCGGAAAGAGTGCAAGTATCGGAAAGGCAAAACTTCGACCTAAGGATACAATCCATTAGGCCTGAGATAGGATCTGGAAATGGACAATGTCTGGAAACACAGAAGAGCAGAGCTCTGGCCTAGGGAATCAATCCCTAGGCCTGAAGGATAGAGAGAGGATCCTTACAACACTAAGGTGCAAGGACGATAATGCTGCAAGACAATAATATTTGAACTGAGGATCTATCGAGATTTACAAGAGTTTATATACTGTAGGTAGCTAACGGAATAATCAGAGGCAGTGTCCGAGGCTATGTACATTAGCACAGTCAAAAGATAACGGATCAGTAAGCATAATGGATAGGTAAACAACCAAGTACCGGTAATAGACAAGCAGTGAAGATATTAGTTAAGTATAGAACCGGTTATCCAGAAGGTAGAGAATCACCGAATAAAGGAATAGGCTGTGTTAACGTTATATGGACAGGTAATGGATTAGGAAGCTTATTGTATCGGATCCGAAGTGGATAGACATATCGGATCAGATCCATATATTGAATTGGATGGATGAGCGGTAGTTGGACAAGTGCGATAGTGGATGAGACTGGAAATGGTTATGGATGAAGTCTAGGAATCTAATCTAAGGATTAGTCCATAAATCTGACTATAGGATAGGTCCAGAATACGGGATATGACAGGACCATGACTTACCATTCCTGCAGTGTCTGTACAGCAGACACCCCAGATGTCCCCTCTATGAAGCTTATCCATTGCATTGATGCAAAAATCCATAGACATGCCAGAGTGAAACCAAACAACCTTCTCTTGTGATCACAGTGGCATGTCCAGATGGATGCAGTTACAAGCACTCTCAGCTTTGTTGTGCAAGTTGGTAAACAGCATGAATTTTTTGTGGGGCGTGGTTCCCTCGAAAGAGAATATCCGGGTAAGATCATGCATAGAACTGCGGGAATACTTCATCTCCTCCACCATGAGGTGAATGTTGGGATGGTCATTAGAACGTATAATCTTTGTAGTATTATATGATTGAATATGAAGCTTCAACTGAACGTCATGAAGGATGTGTGGTGGCATTGTTGCTGATGCTGTATGAAAAGAGACATGGTCTGGAAGGAACCATCGAAGGTTCCCAAATTCACTATACAAAGGTCAAAAATCTTTGCCCCATTCACTAATACAATGGCCCTCATTGAATGTAACATTGAAAAGAGCATTGGTGAATCTTTTGGAGCTTCACAGATTCTTAAATTGTGTGTCACCAAGCACTCGCTCCAGGCTGACTGTAATGATGCAGTACTTAAGTTTCGCGATGTCCTATTGTGTATAACAAGCGTCAGTGTAGCTAGATTCAAATGACATGCACCCACATTGAAAGCTTCATCAGTAGCATTTTCTGCAGAAAGGTTGTAGGCCGGGAAGCCAAGCATTTTCGCTTCATTATGAGTTTTCTTGCCGAGGATATTCAGAGGGGTCACCATGAGGATAATTCCATTATCATTGAATAGAAGGGGGATCCAGAATGTGAACATTTTGCCTGAGCCAGTCAGAGAAATCATGAAGACATTCTTCCTCTCAAGTTGGTGCAAAGCCAATTGAAGCTGCCAAGTACAGGGGGTGATACTGAATTTACTGTGAATGATTGTCTTCATATCGGTAACACTCGGTACTTGGAATTGATGGGCCGACATCATAATGCTTAAGGTTAACTAAAATGAATAGGTGTTGTGTCACAGTAGGTCACACTGTTGAATAAAATGCCTAGCAAGTATTTCGAAGGTATATTGAAGGTATTTTTTAGAGGGACAAACAGTCACAACATTTGCGCCACTACAACTTGTGCCAGTCAGCCAAGTGTGTTAGAGTCCAAAGCTGCAGTGTTTGAATTATTGTTGTTCATATTTGGTTTGTGTGGCAGCACTCAGATGTAGACTCTCAACACACTGCCAATGGTTTGGAGTCTGGCTCTAAGGTAGGGCTACTACAAAATCGACCAACCTCACGTGACAAATGTATTGAAAGCGTGACAGAATTGCAAAACTGATGAAGGCTCTAGGATAACATGAAGGAGAGAAAATCGGAAACCTGTGGATGATGGAGCATGCTATATAGTACAGTTCACAGGGACCCAATTCATTAAAAAGTGCATGTAGTGTGACTTATGGACGTTAGATGGGATTGTAGTATTTATCAAAGTAAGATTATGCATCACCGCTGGCCGGTGATTACGTTCCACGGTCACCTCATTCGGTTCCATTACCCTCACCAAGGTGGCTTGAGGGTACAATGTTTTGAAGCTGAAGGCCCAGTGCACAAAGTTCAAGTGCCCAGAGGGGGCCACTCAGTGTTGTTGTTGAAGAATCCTCTTCAATGAGCTGGATTTTGTTGGTGTCCCAAGTCTCTTGGAAGAACACTGCACTGCGTGGCACTTCAAGGTAATCATCTTGCTGAAGTTTCACTGTGAACTCAACTTCATCGAACAATGCTGGGTATATGCTAAAAGACTTTACTGATTATATCCACCCACCAAGAAGGATGAAGAGATGGAAATCAATGTTCATAAGGCACTGGACTCTGTTCCCATTGAGTGCATGTGTCAGTAAGTACTGCTACTGGTGTTCAAAAGAGTCAAACTCATACAGTTACAGGTTTTCGAACCGGTCCTTATGGTTCCTAGATGCATATTGGAAAGGTCTAAATGGAAAGCAAGCAGCATGGGCAAACAGGAAATATTGAGGTCACCACACTCTTCCGGACAGTATTTTACAAGAACTCGGCGATAACCAGATCACATAGACTCGACTTCACTCGACACTTCATTACTTACATATATCTATAGGTACCTATACTACCTTACATCTAATAGTACATCTTATCTCCTTGCATGGCCGGTGGCGCCGCCCATGTTGTCAGTGTCACACCATGTCACGGTTGGTTGGTTTTGTAGTAGCCCTACCTTAGTGGAGTTTGCTTTCGGTATCCGTGTGAACGGTACTTCCCGGATTTCATGGTGATGTTTTCTCTTCGCAGTGTGGGATTCCTGTGACTTCCATAACAAGTCTTTATTTGTTGTTATTCCGAATCTGCAAATCACGCAACATTCTAAGTGACCTTGCTCCGCACGGTAATTTGTTCCCACACGTCCTCGGGCCAGCCGTCAGCCACGCCGATCAGCAAAACACCTTTTTTCCTACCACCAAAAAATGGCTGGCCACAGCTTGGTCCCTTCTGTACAGAGCTGTACAGAGCCCACAGCAGCAAAGTGATTTGCTGATCAGTGACCTTGCACACAACGCCAAGGATATTGCTATATTTGGACAAGCCGCTAACTTGAGTCTTGGAAGCACCGCTACATGCTTGCCTCCCTGTTCCGCACTCAATGACTGCGTGAGAAACATCAGCTCCCTATCGGCTCTCGGAGGGTTGGATATCTCAAGATCGAAATATTCTGCAGCCTGGGGGCTTTCAGGCCGAGTCAGGCCTATTATGTTAATTTACACTGTTGGTTTAGGTGAGAGATATGCAACTATACTTAACATCGCTCCTGTATCACACCATGTTAATACTTACCATGCTATAATGCATGAGAATGACAATATAGCCTGCCACCACGGCAATCACCACGAAGTCTTTCATGAGTCAATATGCGTTATGTAGTTCACAGCTGGTGAGTTAACTTCCCATGTCACCTTCAGGCTCGTCATGCATCACGTTCCAGGATGCATATCACTGTCAACATCGGCCTTATCGTATCAGTGAGCTCACACGGGGCTGCCACTGGCATCAAAGCTCTTCACGTGCATGTATAATATTAGAAATGCGGCTACATTTGACCAGTGTGCTAGTCAGGGCCATATCTTGACACTTGCTGACTATAACATGCGCATCTAACTTTGCAGCAGGTCTACCATCTCTCCTTGCCATCGACAATTCATTTTCCATCCTACCGAACTCTGTCAACGCGCCGGTAAAAACAGTAGTAATCAAAAACTTTCTTCGTCAGCGTCATGGCCAAGTTGGCAAGCACATCAGCACACCGGAGGGATGGAGAACAAAGAGTGACTTTGAACTCACCGGTGGTTAGCGAGCCTCGTCGGACGAAGGAGAAAGATCCACCACCCTATGGTGCACAATATCGCCAAGATGCACTTTGGGAAGGTGAGGAACCGCATTTTGATACCTACTCACGTACTCAACCAGGAGCAGGCGGGAATGAAGCACTTCCTCCTCAATGGCGGCAATATAAGTTGTTCGATGGTATCATGGAGTATCAAGATGTTACACTCCCATTAGCTTCATGGAACCGACCTTTACCAGGGGTGCGACTAGGTCGGCGAACAATGTGTCATTAGCAGCGAGGGACTCATGGTGAAACATAGATTATTCCAAACAACTCATTCCCGGATGCGAATGGCACATCTCACCACTTGGTGGGTCCTACTTTGTCAACCACAATACTCGGACCACGTCGTGGAATAAACCAACGCCAGAACGTCCGCAAGGGAGCTTGACGCCGGAGTGCATCATCAAGGGTGACTTCAAATTCATTTCCAGCCTTATCTGTTTGAGCACCAATTGTAATATACTAAGCGCGTCAGGCGATGGTTCAATTCGCCAGTGGACAGTAGATGGAGAGCCAGTGGGGAGGCCATGGAAAAGTGACGGACGACCAATTAACTCAATGGAAATGTCTCCTGATGAATCAATGGTCGTAAGCGGAAGCTCAGATGGCAAGCTACGGCTGTGGAACATAAAGAAGGGCAACATGGTTGGCAAACCGTGGGTGGGGCATGATGATATAATAAGGTGCATTGATTGGTCTCTTAATGCCCAGGAGGTAGCAAGTGGATCGGAGGACGGCACCATACGACGCTGGAACCCTGATACTGGCCAACAAATAGCACTACTAATAAAGACCAGCCATGGGAGGGTTTTTGCTGTCAAATACACTCCACAAGGGGACAAGTTCACGAGCGGCGGGGAGGACAGGGTGATCTGCATATGGTCAAAGGACGGGGAGATGCTCCTGGAGATCAAGGGCCATGACCATGAGGTGATGTCGTTATGTTGGTCCAAGGATGGTGCACACATTTTCTCTGCATCAGTGGATCGCACCATCCGAAAATGGCAGTCGATTAATGGGAAGGAGGTCGTTGTCTTGCGGGGTCATATCAAAGGCGTACGCTCCCTCCGTCTTTCTCCTGATGAAAGCCACCTTGTTAGCGCGGCAAGGGACCGTTCAGTACGCGTCTGGGACCTCGAGACAAATCAGTCGGTCGGAGACCCACTCTTGCACGACGACGATGTCTGGGCTGTTGTCATTTCCCCTGATGGAAAATATATCGTCAGTGGTGGATTGGATGGAAATATATATGTATGGAGCCCGGAGGTAGCACTCAAACATACAGGCGATGATCATGTGAGTCACGATGTGTCTATGTGATTTCAGGGTCTTTTCTAAGTGGGATTTGGTTGTCATTCAGAGTGCGGATGAGAGCAATGCAAAACTAAACGCGAAGCTCAAGGCAAACAGTCTCCGTACCTTTTTCTATGGTATCTTACTTCTTTACCAGGAACGTGCGGCTCGACCGAGACATGTACACCAAACGGTAGTAAGCCCCATCTTTTCCTCATTTTATTTCGTTAGATATCAATCTCCGTCTGGTCTCCGAGCAGCAGCCCAACAACAGAGGCTTGGCGAAATATGTCAGTATAATTTTTCGTTTATCGGATCTTGTTGAAGTTTAACGTTCGTACAGGGCAAAGACTTCTGGCACGCTGATACAAACAGCACTCATCGTCACGTAGCTCCTCTTGCGAGCCCATCGCCTTCCATTCGTTGGCGTAATTTGGTTGGCCCGCTGCGTTTCAGCACTCGACCTCCAAATGCGCCGCAACAAATACCACTCCAGCCCCGGCGTTGGAATTTTGGTTCATTTCCTGTAGGAATCTCTAGACGTGCCGTCGATGTAGCTCCATGTCGCAATGAGGATGTGAGCGCTCGACAATGCTAATATTCGACCCTCTTGACAAATTTTCAGAGATACGGTATTACCCCTGAGACTGATGCTGAAGCAGCAGCAGCTATGCAACATACAAATAGCAACGAGGCTGGCAGTTCAACGCGACCAGATGAGCCTCGGGCTGTACCAGGGACACAAGTATCTCAAGGGCAACCAACGGGAACGCAAGGCCCGAGTGGTGGGACGGAAATTGTTTCTTGTGAGGTTAGGTGTTGCGGATTGTTTTTCAGTTGTGGTCGTCCTACCGTGACCTCGCAGGAGTCATGAAGTCATCTGCTAACTAGTTGCTTCAATGTTTCTGCTTTACAAACTATTTCACACCCGGCTATATTAAGTATTCTCCTACGGTGACTTTGTAACTGCCCACTAGTTCATGATTTTCGTTTACATCACTCAATTTTGCTCCAATTGCTTAGCGATTAGAACTACCAGAGGGGCCAGGAGACACCAGGAGTAACCTGGAGCACTAACTGTGGCAAATATTCATTATCGTAGCACATTGTAGTTCTATAGAGCTAGGCACGAGGTACAACTGGGTATAGGAGGGTAGTAAGTAAGGGATAAGTAACAGTACAACAAATTCTAATGGTCTTTCTTGATACCCAAGAAAATGAATGTCCAATACATACTGCTTAAATACACCACGAGATGAAAATCATACAATTCACGACTTGCATTTTGCCTTCCCCTTCTTCTTGTTCGTGCTAGTGGACCCCTTAAGACTACGGGTAGGAGATGGAGTACCAGGCGTTCGTCCCCTCGCTACGAAACACTGGTCCTGATATTTTTCCTCGTAGAATCGGGCAGACTTCCGGTGCTCAATCTTTCTCGCACCTCTCGAACCTATGGGACTCGTGGACAGCCGGCGCCTTCTGTCATTCTCTAATGTACCACCGTCATGGTCCACAAGTGTACTCTTATCATCCGGCCGGTCATCATCGCCCAGCTTAAAAGAGTGCGATGCTCCCGACGCTCCTTGTGGTCCCCAGGGATGCGCAAAACCCGGTGGGTACGCACCCCACGGACCTGCCGATGGCGGAGGTATATGAGGTGAGCCGTATGTCAACATCGTAGCGGATAAAGCATATGACAATTGGTGCATCGCCTGATAGAGAAGGAGTTGTGGCGGTTGTGTGGGATCGACGGAGGGGGCGGCAAAAGGGTAGACCTGAGTCTGCGGCGTACCAGACGCGAAACGGGTGCTTGCTGTAGTCGAAGGAGTATCAGGCACTGCGGAACAGACCATTGGTAAGTAACTATGCAGATCGTAAAGGTAGCTACATTACCTAAGGTGCTGTCAGAAGATGGACAACGATACGAAGAATATGGAGAAGATTTTCGTAGCGGAAAGGACGGTAAAGGTTTCCGCCGTGAAGAAGGTGGCGAAGATTTTTGCAGTGGAGATGATGGCAAAGGATTTCGCAGCGAAGAAGATGGCGAAGATTTTTGTGGTGGAGGGGGGGAGGAATGCGTTCGTTGCAGCGAAGATGGGAAATGTGTGCGTAGTGGAGAGGATGGCGGTGATGTTCGATGTGATGAAGATGGGGAAGATTTTCGCTTTCGCTTTCCAGCTCGCGGGGGTCGCTCGAGGAGAGCAGCAAACTCCTCATCAGAATCAGCGAACTCGACGATTGTTTGCTCACCTTCCGCAACATCCTGTTCAGATTCGTTGCGGGTGATGTGGTACACAACACTAGCCTCGTCGTGCTGCCATATGCTATTGAGTTCATCCTCAGACTCGTCTTCTATAACGGCTGCATGCTCTGGATCAACTGTCTCCAGTTGCTCTTCATCCTCCTCCGACTCGCGTAAAGCCTCTCGTAGTGCAGCTAGTTGTTCCATAGACATATTATCTTCACCATCTTCATCTCCCAACAGTTCTCTTCGTCTCTTTTCAGCCTCCAGAAAGTCGTTAAGATCGTCAGCGTCTGTTGTTGCTGAAAGAGGTGGCACGGTACGAAGCAGCTCAGAAGTTGATGCCATAGTACCGTCGGTTCCAGGCGCGCGCCGAACGGGTAGAGTGTCCAATTCATCGACGTCATCATCCTGGTCCTGTTCGCCGGGTTCCTGCTCTTGCTCCTGATCCTGGTCATCCTGACTATCATCGGGAGTAAAATGACCAAAATCATAGTCCTTTCCATTCTTCAGTACTCCTCTGTCACTAATTATGGTGCCGCTGTAGAGGTCGACTATATCATCTTCATCGAGGCGTTTGTTATAGCGTTCGGCGAGCTGAGCCCAAACATTAAGAACGCGATGAGTAGATTTGGATAAACGAGGACGTTTCGTAGGTCGGCTATCTGGAGGGACAACAGAAGGGGAGGCATGAGGTGCCATGACAAGCTTAAGGCCTTTGGGTTATCTCCTTGTTTACCAAGTCCAACAAACAGTCAAGAGTCTCGTGACCAAATTGACACTCCGACACAACTCCGACAGTCTAATATGGCAGACAGATGGGCGGCTGGTTCCTTGTTGGCCATGCATATCGTGACGGACTTCGAGGTAGATTAATTATATGTGCGTAGATCAAGCAATTTGTTCAAGAGACTGATGACCTTTCAACGTCAACATGGACAGATTCAGACTCGACAGTGCGTCTCATGTAGCATGGCTCCTCATGACAAGTCAGCCGGCACTACATACGGACTAACCGTGACTGTACTGGCATCCTTGCCTGACCGGTGTATTTGATTGACTTTCATAAGAACATCTTCTCAGAGGCGGTCATATCTGCAGGAACCCGTGAACTACGTTGCACCGCCGATGATAATGCTCCAATGTCTTTATAACCTCAGGCTATAATGCGTCAGCTCTAAGTTCCGAGATTGTTCATAGACTGGCTACCACTGGCACGAAGTCCGGCGCCTGAGTAACTCTGGGCTCAAAGTTTCCAACATCATTCTGGGAACAATGCAGTACAGTGATCTTACACCTTTCATTTCTATGCAGAACCACCACAATTTGATCTGTCGCGAAGAGGAACGAGAGATGTTCATCATGTTCCCGACGCTCAAGGTTTGATTCATTTGTTTTTGTCACTTCCTGTCTCCTGATTATCGTTAGATGTTCGGCGTTGGTTGTACCCCCTGGTCACCGCTTGCTCGAGGACTTCTCACCCGTCCTCTGGGTGATAAAATAGTTCGTGGAAAGAGCGATTTGTTAGTCGTCATCATTTATATTTACGCATGAACCATTCATAAAATTAACGTTATAGTGCCATTAACTCATACGTCCAGCATGAGTCTGATAAAGACATCATGAACCGGTAAGAATGGTCACCCCTCGCCCTTTCATTTACCAGATTTAGAAGCAACATACATAGACTCGAGGAAGTTGCGAAGAAGAAAGGTGCAAGTATGGCACAGATAACCCTTGCTTGGTCAATGGCACAAGACATCCTCACGACGCCGATCGTCGGGACCACGTCTTTGAAGCCTGCAGGATCTTCTTGGTATGTGTATTGTAATAAAAGAGCAGACATCCTGGAGTGATTCTTATTTAGGTGCCATCAATATCACTCGGACCGCAGAAGAGCGTAAGTGTTTGGAGGAGCCTCATCAGCCCAAGTCTGTTTTTGGTCACAGATAAATTCCTGCTGATAGTTGAACCAACAAATCGGTGACTAGTTCAATCTTGAACATTTTTGGTCGTGAAGAGTCTAGTACGCTACTACGTTGAATGCATAACATAGCACTGCGACACAACGCATTCGTGCCTACGAGTGAGCGCGCCCGATCGATGCAGGATCCGATGGCATTCGCTGTCTCATTTAAAATGACAATACTGTCTTTTCTTCATCGAACCGGGTTGATCTGGGCTCTGCTGGCTTGGCTACACGGTCGGGACAGCACACGACTTGTGTGTTTCAGAATTCTACGCATCAGCTGCACCACTAGGTGCTGGCGAAGCCATCTTGAACCTTGCTCAACCCAGACAAGACACCTTGTGTTGATTCGAGATTCGTGTACTGACAGCAGCTACAAGATTAATACATATTGCGGAGTTCAAGTTATCAAGTCGGGTACATCGAATATGACTGACGCCACTAGGACAGCTGAGAATTCTGAAACATCGATCTATTGCTTCACACTATGCAAAGACGTCCTGGAGCCAAGTCTCATAGTCATACTGGGGTTCTCCGACCTCATTGTTTGTCGACGGTATCACCTCACTCAGGTAGTCGACTGCACTCACGGGCAACTGAGCCAGGCGCAGATCGAGTTCAGTCACAAAAGGCTGCAGAAAGGAATTTAATGAGTGCACAAGCCGCCAAGTGAAAGTCACGCACTTTGTTACCCGCAATTCCACGGAATGATTCGCGCAGTTGCTCTGGTGACGTTTGATCCTCCGTTATGTCGACCTTTCACGAGTTGTCTGTAAGAATGCCATTAATGTCGGAGGATAATTAGCTCACCAAGAGATTGATGAAGGCTTCAAAAGTGACCGCGCCATAGTCTTGTAACAACTGGTCGTAAATATAAGTCATATCCTCATCCTAATCGTTCAGTGGCTTGATGAGCAGCGCAACTATACAGTATGAAACACTCACTGAGTACACGAGACCCTGGCTAGCGAGAGCTGCGCTCGTCTCTGTCAAACTCAACGTGTTGGTTTCGTCGCGGTCAAAGTACCGGAAAGTGCTCTCAAATTGCTCCAGTTGGGCGGGAGTGAGGTTAGTCATATTTCGGGAGACAATCTGCGCTGCATTAGTCAAGTAGGATGTACTCAAAGAGATGCGAACCTGATTATCAATAAAAGATATCTTCTTCGTAAGGCTCTGCGCCACAAGTCCCAGTTCAAACTCAAGATCTTGACATGTGAACACAGTGTAGTCGTTTTCTTCTACGTTTGCTACGACGCAGTCTTGCTCTGCCTTTGCTACGCGCGTCAAGGCTTCAGATAATGTCGGCAGGCGGGTTTGAATTTCTTTAACTTGGTCTTGCTGGGTCTATTTCATCATACGTAAGCTTCTGTCTATTTGCAAGTTGGATGCAGACCTCTAGCGGCCCCGCAATGCCCGAGAGTTCCAATGATATAGCGTGCAGACGTTGTGAGAAATCATTAGCCAGATCCGCGAATTCTTTCCGCAACGACTCTTTGATCCTGGGCTACCCATTGAAGATCGAGAGCAAGCAATGAAAAGCGTAGGACTGACTGTCGTATCTGTGCATTGATTGCCCGTGACCTTTTCGCTTCAGATTGAAGCAGGTCACTCCATGCATCGTCAAGGTCCTAGAACTCAATGTATATAATCAGGTAAAAAATAAACACGTTGCATTTTGAATACCCACCGAAAGTGCGAGACCAAGGGGAGGGATGTATTCTCTCAGCCCGTAAGTCCGAAGCTTGGTTTGTATGTTGCCAAGGAGTGTAGTAACATCCTGTCGCTCCGTAACCCATGTGCGTTTGGTTGTGTGTTTGTAAGCTGTAAAAGTGGCAGATTGTTCTTTCGCATCCGTATATGAGCCAGTGAAACAGCTAGTTGACCACTTTTTCTGAACCTCAGAGAGTGCATGTAGGAGCTATGGTGACAAAAGGGCGTGAGCTATAATAAATAAGCGATGTGAGGAGACGCACGGCGCGAGCTCGACGCTCGTAATCGTTTTTACTCGTCCAAACAGATTGCATAAGTTCAGCAAATTTTTCGACACGTCGGGAAACGGTTTCAGCTTGATCTAACCAAAAGATTAATTGCATATAATGTGACAGCAAGTTTAACTTCTGACGTACCCATCGTTGAAAAGGCATGGAAATAACTTGCAATATAGG
This sequence comes from Suillus cothurnatus, assembly GCA_016758765.1. Lineage (NCBI taxonomy): Eukaryota > Fungi > Basidiomycota > Agaricomycetes > Boletales > Suillaceae > Suillus > Suillus cothurnatus. The sequence continues at coordinate 10,031 of JABBWL010000213.1, read as the reverse complement.
TCATGACACTGCGTTCGTCTGGACGCGCTGAATCGCACAGGTCTTCCACCTCGAGGAGTTGCTGCATAGGCAAAGTGAGCACCTCCGCAAGCGTTGCCTAATGCGAGCTTACCGGGACATCAAGATGGTCTGCAGCTACTTGAAATGCTAGGCGAGTATTACCATGTCGATCGGACTGAACAACACAGTCAGGTACAATATTTAAGAATGCCTCTACTGCCACATGCCTTGTCAAGTTTGTCGTAGTCCAGGAGCTCGGGACGATGACAGTGGATTAATGCACAGCTGAACGAGTAAATCAGAGGCGAATTGCAGTCAGGGAGTGTACTAACAGGGCCAGCCCATCTGACCAACTTATGGAGAAATCTTGTACATCGACTTCTTTGTAAGGTGCAGTTTTGCGTTGAGCCCAAAGCAGCAAGCCTTCTTTCGCCGAAAGGCCTTCCTCACTGAAATAGTCACATTCAAAGAAGCATCTTCTTGTACGAGTCACCTTACCTGATGTCTGCGATGGTAAAACGTAAAACCAAGGTCCAGATCATACCCAAGATCAGTTTCAAGTTGCCGTCGATGATGTCTAGAGTCCAACAGGTTGGCTGAGTTCCTTCAGACCAAACTGTGCAACGTACCTTCTGGGCCAATATTTGTTAGTTTGATACCGCGTTGTCGTATGAATTCCAGTGCCTTGTTGACATTCTCTGCCTTCTGGACGCGCATTCGGGGGTTCTTATTGTATCTTCCGAGGGATGTATCACCTGTGCAATACGCGAGCTATCCACACCATATAGAATTGGGATGAGATACAACCTTACCCATTATTTCCTGCACAGGACATAAGTCATGATTATTTGAGCTAGTAGACAATCATATCTCTTACCATAAGCTGGATTAAGCGCACACCATCCGAAAGGTCTTGGACAAGCGAATGCATGGGTGGATAACCATTTGCTTCAAGTTTGGTATTAAGCCTAGATGGAAACATGAGCTACTCCATAGACGGTAGCGTACGCTCAGGTAGCTCACCACTTGCAGAAGGTTCTTTCTTGAGTTGAATCCATTGCAGTTGACACTGGACAGCTAATTCACTGTAGTAGTATAATGCGTCCACCTGATCGCCGAGTAGCACTTGAAAGTTAAAGAAATCGTGTTGCCAGCTGACTCTACACTTTAGCTCGACGTGAAAGCGTGCTCCTAGAGATGCTTGGTGGAGAACAGCAATACTAGGCCAAGGTAGCTAGATGATACTAATCTAGGCGTTCGCTTATATGCGAGCAAATACAACTTCAAGACGCGTGATGATTTGTCATTGAACGCGTCGAGACTACTCTCAAGTTCAACGTTGCAACCACCAACCACCATCCTCTTTTGCTGACACCTTCTGTTGTCTGCTATGGCGACAACGCAGTTCGATAAAATTTATTATGGCCTCTCATCTGAAGTTGGGAGTAAGGAGACTTCCCTTGATCTCACATCTTGTACTGATGATGCCTGCCAGAATTTCGTGTCGCAGCAAGTGGAATGGCCTGGAAAGGCGAAGAGAATGATACAGTAACTGCCATACCGTCTGCGGAAGTGAAATGGGCCCAGTGGTATCGCGTTGCAAGGAACTTCCAGCTACGAATAGGCTTGAAGGACAGACGACGAGAAACTTTTGACGGCTTCTTGCGGGAGGTTGGTACAGGCTTTTAGCGATTAACTGCTATTAAGGAGTCTCGCAGGATCACGATAAACTCGCAGGACTATTAAAACAGCACTTTGCAGTGACCCTGGAAGTCAGAGATGTCACATTCAAAGGCTGGAACTGGGGTGTAACGGACATCCAAGGTGTGGCATACTTAAGTCTTTTTTATTTTATCTCAAACATCTGTTCCAGGGCAAGATCTGGCGTTCCTCGTATCAAACAAGACGGCTTTCGAGCTCCCTCTGAGCCAAGTAGCAAATTCCAACATCGCTGGTCGCACTGAAGTCTCACTGGAATTTGCCCCATCAACACCACCTGGAAAGAAACCTTCTCGCAGTGCTCCAGATGAGATGGTGGAGATTCGCTTCTATGTCCCTGGTACGCAAGCTCGTGCCCGAGGGTCGGACGCTGGCTCTCAGAAATCCGATGACGAGGGAGAAGGAGAAGGGGAGGAAATGAGTGCAGCACAGGCATTCCATGACGCCATCAAAGACAAAGCAGACATTGGTCAGGTTTCTGGAGACTTGGTCCTGAGTTTCGAAGAAGTCCTCGTTTTGACCCCCCGTGGACGATACGATGTTGACATGTTCCTTGACTTCTTGCGTCTTCGTGGCAAGACCTACGACTACAAAATCTTATATTCCAGCATTGCTCGATTATTCCTCCTACCCAAAGATGACCAACACGTACTCTTCATTGTAAGTCATATCTACACGATTTGACTTTTGACTAAAATCGTTATAGCTTGGATTGAGCACACCCATTCGGCAAGGACAGACGAGATATTCTTATCTTGTCATGCAATTTGCCCGGGAAGAGGAGACCACAGCAGAGCTCAATATGTCAGAGTAAGCTATCCATCGATGTCTCAACATGATCATGCCTCATATGTGCAAATTAGGGAGGACATCGAGAAGTACGACAGACTAAAAAAGAACTACGAAGACCCCACCTTTGAGGTCGTCTCGGGTGTTTTCCGTGCTCTATCCAAGAAAAAGATCATCAGCCTCGGGTCATTCAAGAGGTGAGCAAGTCATCCTGAGCTTAGACTTTTGCTGACTCCTGTCTTAGTCGTGATGGTCACCCAGGTATCAAAGCCAATCTCAAGGCCGTGCAAGGCGACTTGTTCATGCTGGAGAAATACATCTTCTTCGTTTCCAAACAGCCAACTCTCATCGAAATATCCGACATTCATCAATGTGTCTTCTCTCGAGTTGGTGCAAGCATGGGTGCCACTGTAGCCCGCACGTTCGACCTGAAGATTGTGACCAAGAGCGGCCCAGAGTACACGTTCACGTCGATCAACAAAGAGGAACACGAGCCGGTCGAGGCCTACCTCAAAGACAAGAAGGTGAAGTTGAAGAATGAGATGGTGCCCGATGTCGACATGATGGCCGCTGGAGGTGACTCCTCTGACGAAGAAATGCAGAGTGTTGCGAGCAGTGGGGACGAAATGCCCAAACCGAGGTTGGGTGGCGACGATGAGGATAGCGAAGAAGGTACGGATTTCTCTCTATGTCATGTGATGGCTCTCATCCTTGTGTTGTAGATGAAGACTTCCAGGCCTCGTCCACAGACGAAGGCTCTCCGAGTGAAAGCGACTCAGATTCTGATGGTGGTGTTACTGCCTCTGATGCTAGTGGAGATCGCGAGCTGGCGAATGCTGCGAAAGGAAAGAAGAAATTGACCAAGAAGAAGGTGAAGGGCAAGGCAGCTGACAGTGATGCAGGGGATGATGAAGACAAACCAAAGAAGAAGAAGGCGAAGACCAAAGCAGCCGGTAGCGATGCAGGGGATGATGAAAATAAGCCCAAGAAGAAGGCCAAGGCCAAGGCAGCTGGTAGTGATGCAGGCGATGACGAAGATAAACCCAAGAAAACAGCGCCCAAACCTAAGCCCAAGCCCAAAGTCAAGAAACCGGACAATGATGCCATGGATGTTGACGAGGAACCAAAACCCAAGCCTAAACCGAAACCAAAACCAAAACCCAAAGTTTCCGGCCCTAAGGAAGGCGAAGAGGACGAACCCGCTAAGAAGAAAGCTAAGGTGTCTTCGGATTGAAACATTTGTGTACTTTTACTCGCTCTTATTACGCTTCTCTTTGTTAATCAAATTATCATGAATTCAACATTGTATACATTTGTTTTGAATACAACTACAGAAGTATGTAGTTACAGCAAAGTTACAGCTTGCGATATACAATATGCCATGACACGAACGGGGTATATTCCGTACACATAAGTCATCATAACATGACGTCTCCTTTGTGTTTGGCCAGGAGAGAGCCAGGTTCAAATGTGACGGTGGTAGCTGCTGCGCTGAAGGGAGCTGAGACACTAACGAGAGGCTGACTAGGACGCGTAGAGATGGACTGTTTTCTAGGTTGAGACTGAGATAGGTTGTTAGAGATCGAGGTAGATTCCCCTGGTTTTGCGAATAGGACATGTCGTTCCTGGAAAAGAACATAGGACTAGGACAGCAATGAGTAACAGGTTTGATGGATTGGGTGTAAAGGCTTACTCGTGCTACAAGAATGGCTTCCATCCATCTCTCACCGTCCTTTTGGTTACATGACACAATATGAACATAGTCCGACACATTCTCAAATAGTGAGATATTGTCAGTAGATTTGATGGCAAAAACAAACGGTTTAGGAGACTTGTGTTTTCTGGTGATATAGTACGCGTCGAAATTGGAGAGTGAGCACAAGAAAGTCTCATCCTTTCCCTGCAACAAGTTTTGAGTCAGGTTTGAGAGACCAAAGAGGATGGCGTACTGTATCGCGCTTGGCCAACCACAAGCTGTGCTCTCGCAACTCCATCCAACGTTTGCTCCATTTGCCCTTCTTGCTCTCATATTCGACATATCCGCGGTTGGTAGGTGAGCTGGTGGGGATATTCTATGCCCCCAGTTCAATAGGTTGCGGGTGGTAATAAACGAGAAACGTACCGAGCGGCTCAAGAAGGGAGCTAGGTAGGTGCGTTTGACCACAAAGGCATTCAGAAGTTTGTCTTTGTTCCAAGAAGCAGTGACATCTGATAGTAGCTCATAACTTCGGATAGGACGTTCTAGAATTGCGTGAGTCGTTTGATGTCCACAGACGAAACATGCCTACCCATGCCAAAGTCGTTCGCAAGCTCGAACAGCATCCAGGCTGCCGTATTATCCAACGATCCTTGGCTTGCAATCAAAGCAATGACATCACCAGCATTGGTATTGGGGGTAATCTCCACGGTGTTGAATCTTTGCATATCTCCAATGAAGACGCGTTGCTGGGTGACCTGTACTTTTAGCGCAGGCAAAGGCTGAGACCGTGAATGTATCAGGTCGACGGGGGGACGTTGAGGAACACGTTGCTCTGCATCCTGATCTACGGAGACACGAGGGACTACTGGTGTTGGTCTTCTACTATCCTCGCTTGGACGGGCAGACCTCAATAACGGGTCTGAGGCATTGCGAATCTCAAAACCATCTCTGGATGGACGGGTAACAGACTTGTCCCGACGCACAGACGGGTCCGAGGCATTGCGAATCTCAAAACCATCTCTGGATGGGCGGGTAACGGACTTGTCCCGACGCACAGGCGGGTCTTCTGGTCTGCGCGAAGCAGTCGTCGGTCTACGTCCGGGCGTTGCGATAAGGACAACTCTCGGCGTGGCTGAGCTGTATCCATCGTTCGTCCCTCTGGACGATGGAAAGATCGCATGGATCTTAGTTGCCGATCTTGTGGAAGTTTGTCGGTGGTATAAGCCGGAACGTGTTGCAAAAACGCCATCTCGTCCACAGCTTGCGGACTGTGAATCCGGGGACTAGGACCAGAAATAGGAACTCTTGCGGGTAATGATGCAGAAAACAATCCCATTATAGGAAGGCGACGCGGTGGATGGAGGTGTCGCCATATAAAGGTTTGCTAATTTCATCGCCAAATCATCAACAGGGAAAGGTTCGAGAGGAGCAGGCCTGCCACGAGTCCTCTCGCCTCTTGATGGAGCACGCGAGGGCGTGACGGATGCAGAACGTTGTCGACCATGTAGGACAGTAGGAGGAAGGGCAGGAACAGGAGGTCGTTCGGATGGCATTACTGCGCGAGTGCCCTTCGCACGCTGCATCTTCCGTTGGTAGCGCTCATCACGCAATTGCCTTCGAATAGACTTTTGTGCCGTGAGGGCCGTTGGCATGCTTTGGGCGAGTGGTACATCATCATCAGAACATGAAGCCACCTTTGAACGGACGGAACGTGTGCGAGATGACGGCCGAGAGGAGTGTCCATCCACGCTATAGTAAACAGTACCATTATCTCCCTCATCTGAAGAAGAGCTGTAATCCGAGTCACTCCATGCTGGTGAACGTGGTGCCTGGTCTACGCCCTCTATCCCCATCGTCCCCACCCTCGTGACCATACCTTCCAGAACCATGGTTTCCAGAATGACCTCCCTCCTCTCTTCCTCCGTATTTATGGCCCCGTCTGTCCCCATCACGGTCTCCCCCCGGGGGTGGCCTCGTTTTTCAGGTGTGCCATCGCCGTCGCGTGGAGCATCTTCATGTTTTGGTGAAGAATGTGGCTTCTTGTTTTGGGGCAGATCGTGTAGGATGCCAGGCATAGTGTGAAACGACCGTGTAGGGTCGGAAGATGTTTCAGGAGAGTAAAAAGAAGTGTATGGTGTGGGTGTAACTTCTGGGTAAGGGGTTCCAGATGTCACCTTCGAAGGCAAGTCCCAGTCTGATTCCGAATAATCAGAGTGCGGTTGTGTGTAATAGTCAAATCAGAGTGATAGTTGAGAGGATGATCTTCATCTATACCATTGACCTCGTGGGCGAAAGACATTTCCGAACCTTGAACGTGGCTGACAGAAATACTATTTTGATCGGTCGCAGTTGTGGACCACGGAGAAGACGATATAGACGAGGAACGTGAGAGCGTAGATGAAGAAGCCTGAGGTGTAAATGAAAGCGACGGAAGGGAATCGATGTCGGCATCATCAAGCTGTACTGAGGCTGGTCTTTCATTGGTGGAATGAGAGCTACTCTCGGAGTCACCCGGATCTGTGGGTAATTTCTCTGATATTGATGAACACGCCGGTGAGGGGGGACCTTCTAAACTAAGAGTTGAAATCCTGTCTGGTATCCAAAGGTTCTGGCGTTTGCGGGACAGTGGCTGCACGTTGCCGCTGGGAGGGCGCCGGTATTGGTTCCGAAGGAGGTGTGACACCAAGATGGGAAGTGGGTTTCATGTCCCATGGTTCATGTGGTAATCGAGCGCCAGGGGTTCCCTTACGAGGCTGATGGTGATCATTAATGCCAGCGTCATGAAAATGCCACAGAAGACGTACTTTGCGTGGGATACCGATATTCATTTGAGCTAGAGTGTACAAAGAGGGTAATGACGGTCGAGGAGAGAATGCCGGTCTGGTGTGAGCGGGACGAACTTGACCGTGACCAGATGACTTGGGACGTTTAGAATTATGGTGTTGAAGGTATGCTTGCGATGGGAGTAGTACAGTAGATGATCTCGGAGGATGTTATGCAATAGAAGGATTGGAATATGCATCCGCGCGTTCTGAAGATGGAATCACAGAAGAGGACGAGTGCAAGTTGGCAAGGGGTCCTCGTCCAATAAAGGAGACGGCATAGCAGGGATAGGGATATTTGAACCCTTCTCGAAAGCAGCATTGTGGGTGAGCGTGGCCGCTGAGAGGGAACGAGCCCGTGACGCGTTAATTGAGGATGTTTGGAAAAACTGTGGAGTAAGTAAAGACTGTAGTGAAGGTCGTTTCGTAGGAAACTTGACGTGAAGAAGGTTGACCTTCTTCGAAGACGGAGATGTTTGCGGCTGTGAGAGAGCGAGTCTTCCATCATTGACGCAGACAAATTTGGAGAGAAGGTAAAGGGTTCGTTGATCTGAGTCTGGGACAAATGTAGATGAGCACTTCCACATGCCATGCCACGGAAGAACTATAGTTATAAGGAGGTGCATTGTCACATTTTGTGTGGTTGCTAGCGGAGGCACGTGATCTAGTCGCACTAGCAAGGCCATCATTGTTCAGATCAATGATATAGCACACGCATCATGTACGAACGCGTTAACGGGCTACGCCGATATTTTAAGACCGCCCACATGGCCGCAGGCCGCAGCTAGAAGGAAATTCATTGGCGTAAAAGAAATACACATACTGAAGTGGAGACTCCTCTGCTTGCAAAGCATGGAGTATCTTTTGCAACAGTTCCTATTGCCTCGTTATCCCATGGACACTTTATAGCCCAGCTAAAACAAGTTTCAGGGGTTGTAGTACTAGTAGGCGCTAAGCGCGGCAGGTCATCCGAGTCCGTAACGTTAACCGCAGCAATATTCGTCTCGTTTTGGTAACCTGTGAAAGTGCTCTGGAAAACAGTGACGGTGGGAAACGTGGATAAAAGCATGTTTTGTCCTCGGATCACAAATAAATGAGCTAGGCGTGATTTGGGGTTACCGCTGGAGATATTACAAGTTGTACGACAGTAGTAAGAGAAAGCAAGAGAGTGAGTTGGAGTGAATAGTATTATGTAAGGTACAACGGAAGTACAGTACTACCGTGACAAAAGCGAGATTGATTTAGCATCTGTCCTAGGTCTTGTCTTGCCTTTACCCCTGCGGCTTTTGCCTAGCATGATGGATATCCCGCAGGCAACCTTCATTACCGCCTCGCAGTACTGGCCGAAATGAAAAAAAAAAGATAACACAAACACGTGACGAAATTCAACAAATACAGATTGGTAACCGTAAACGTAACAATAGAGACAGAGCCACCCTAGAATGAAGAGTTGAGTCAATTCCATTCAGAAGAACGCGACAAACAATGATTGAACACTGACCAGAATAGTAGACTACCGAGTCAGAGATCAGACTCCACACGTCTGCCATGTGCATGAAGATTTGAAAGAGATTTACTGTTGATTAAACAATAAGTGGTCCTGGAGTTGACCTAGAGGCTGAGCAAGGTCCATGTCGGCAACGCCGACCCTAGTGTCTAGCGAGACGGAGTCAAATTGGTTCTCTACCATTTCTCACTCAGGTTTCTCATCTCGCTAGGTACGCTGTCAAATATTGTCCGCTTTCTTGGTGGTATAACAGAAATTTGCGCACCCGTTGTGTGAGCTTATTTGGGCTTGTCCCTTTCCCAATACCGCATCACTCACACACCACACGGCGTTGATCACTGCCGAGGTAACCGTCATTCAGCGCTCAGGGCAAGGAGTTGAATCGCTTTCGTCGAGGCGTAAGGTTGCTCGCGCTGTCTGTCCTAGCTGATGCTCGTGAAGACCCTGCTGTCCGCGAACCACAGTGGCCTGTCCCTGATATTGTGTTTCAGCGGCTGAAATGACGCCTCGATATGGACAGAGTCCCCTGTTCCTGATGTATGCTCTCAATAAGATAGACAGGCAGTAGAGCACTCACTTCATAGTAATTTGACTTCTTCATCTGGTGTTACGCATGTTGGACCTTTATGTCATCCTGTGCAGTTCATGTCAGCTGGTTTCAGTGTAAGATCAGAATGAACAGGTCTTACATTATATTGCCATTGATGCTTGGATACTAGACGGTGGGTGCGTGGCTTCAGCGACTAAACAGGAACATGCATGGGTAGTTCGTGAGACAACATGCACTACAAGGTTGCATACCTCAGGAGGAAATGGAGAAATTTGCCGAACAGCGGAGTCGGGGACTGGCGCTCGCCGCCGCTACTCGGATATCCATAATTATCTTTCTAACTTAATTCTTTGCGACAATTCTATGCGACATCAACCACAGTATCTCGGGTTTATTGCTTATGGTCTCTAGTGTCCTCGTAGCATGGATGGCACAACTCCATGTGAAACCCCTCTGAAAGTATTCCATTGGGCAATATATTTGAGCTCGACTCCTCGCCGGTCAAGAGCATTCGCAGTCGTAGGCGCACAGCGGTCTCGTCGGTTCTTGTGTTAATACCTCCCACCAAAAAATGTCAAATAAAGGTTGCAGCCACAGATCTCGATGTCTGGGACAAAACTGATGACTAGACAACATGTATATCGACCCCTTCAGTGTTTTGTTCGTGGACTGACTTGCCCTTTCGCCTTCTCTGCGCACGGTCTCATACATTATTGAGCGATTTCGAACTTGATACATCGGCAGCCAAGAATATGCGTGGACAAGGGACGAAAAAAATAATCAGGACATCGAGAATGTGTTCAGCGGCGTGGTTTCTGGATTCAAGATCTGAATGCAAGCGGTGCCTGCACCGATCCTCATCGTGCCCTCATTGCGATGCGATGCGCTGTCAACAAGGAAGAGCCGAAAAATGACCACTCGCCCGCGGGTGACCCGCACCCACAT
>JABBWL010000212.1:0-116229 GCA_016758765.1 Suillus cothurnatus | reverse complement strand
AAATCTCATATCTGTTGCTTCTTAGACCAACATTCTTCCACGACCCACTCTTCCATGATAGTCTTGCATCCTCTCCTGAGTCGTGGTCCAAATATAATGTTTAACATCACGCGAGACCTAGCATGTATACAACTGCGACCAGACTGTCCACCCAACAGGATTTGGGAGTTTGCGGTACAACCGACAGTCTCACGTATGACCATTATTATTTCTGAGCTTCCCGCTTGGATCATAGAAGTTATGAACCCTCACGGTATTACCGTGAATGATGTCCTGCACAAGATATGGGAAACCCTCAACCGAGGTGTCGCATCACACGAGATGCAAATGCACAGACCTTCCCATGCGGTTAATGCCGCTGTTGAATCTTTTAGGGCTCGGTCCCGTGCAGACCAGCGCGAACATGCGCTAGGTGTAAAACGTTTGGACTTTTTGGGTCCAAGAATCTTCTTCGTTGGCCTCTCTAGAGCCAGAGATGGCTCGGATAGCTGGAATATCCACTTCTCCCAGAATGTTTGACTTTCGCGCGGGGGTCGCATTGGCTTCTCACACATCATCTTTCAGCACATCAGACCTCTATATCGGACTCGCCTCCAATGGACTACAAATGGACTTCATCATTGCTAACCCTTCCTTCCTTTTGTATTATCATTAACGTTGCCATCACGACTCACTCATAAACCCCAATCCCACTCACGTGTTTATCGCTATCATGGACTACAATTGGACTTTGTCAATGTCGGTTCTTACTGTACATCACAACTCACTTCTGTATATCTATCCCTACTCGTATTTTTATCGCTATCTTCCACTGCAATGTTTTCGATGTACCGGAACCTTATACCAGGACACTTGTACCGTCACAACCCACTCAAACCCCCACAATGCAATGTATTTGTATTATGTATACGATTCAATTCTGAAGCAGTTGGTTAACCCAGCGAAACATTCTTGTTTCGTCTAGTCTATAGGTTGTTCGTGAGTTTATTGACCAACATTACTATCTTCCGAAATTATCTGCGAGTAACAGCCACAACTAGACTCGAGCTAACCCGGAACAAACGTCAGTACTTATCAGTCCTTGTGCCAGTCGCTGAAAACGGTCCCATTAATTGGTGAGCATGATGGAAGTTCAGAAGTGAGGGATAATGGCGGTAGCCAGACCCAGATATCTACTGACGGCTTCCAGTGCCTGGTCAGGGGCTAGTGACAACAAATACTGCGGACCGTGTGTACACGTCCGAGGAGCTGTTGCCTGACAGGCCTACTAGCACCAAAAACAGGCGCTTGAGTACAACAGGCCTCAACGTCAGTGGCGTTACAACGAGGTTTGCATTGAAAACCAATGAGGGGTACCGGTGACAGAGTCGCGCCTGTTCACAGCAGCATTGTTAAGTTTGAACGGTTCTTGTTTTCACTAACTGAATGTCGTGAATTTCATCTGGATCAACTCCAGAAGGACATTACATCTTCATTCACCTCGGACCTCCATTCTGTTTCCAGCGTAGTTTAAAGGCGTTAGGGTAATTAAGTCAATATGCATATACCATATCTATACCTGAAACGCTTGAACAGAAACATGTCCCAGAAAATAGAACTTGATCATCATACGGCAATGTACCCTCCACGAGTCGATCGTTGTGGTCGAACAGTCGAACATAGATGAGACACAACGTCTTGCAACATGTATGGCACTTCGCGCCAGAAATCTCGATGTCTACGCAGGTGTTAGGCCGCGCTCCAGCAACAGAATTGTGATGCACTCACGGTATAAGATCCACGCCGCGAGCGCCATATGTGGAATAGTTGTAGTATGCACCTAGCATGAAATACGCTGCAAATGCTAGAAGGAGGCTAGAAAATAAGGAGTCAGTCATGTTTCTTATGTATCAACACTGTGCCACTCACACAAGGAAGAAGAACCCAAGTCCACTACCCCTCTTCGCTGATTTCTCACCGCCTCCACCGCCTTCATCCGCAGGCGTGCCGTCATCCTCTTGTGGTGGGGATTGTGGTGGAGGCTGGTCGTCCGAAAAACCACACGCTGAGGGTGTACTCCAATCGACATGTACCACTCCATTCTCATATGAGACGAATGTGGGTTCTGCTTTGGGGTCTGCATCGTCGGCACAGAAGAGAGAGAATTTGATGGACTGGGAGTCTCCAGAGTCGGGGTATCGGGATCCATGAAATGTCAAGGAAAGACCTTTCGGTGCTGTTACATTCATTGAGCATGCATAACAAAAATCAGGCAGAAGCTCCACACACATTCAAGCTGCGAATATTCTGGCTCAAGGGTGGACGCCGACGCGACAGGTATGATAGCAATCACCCTGTCAGTATCCCCAGACTTATGATTCGTCTTCCTCAAACATGCCCTTGTCCCAGACTGGCACTGCGGGTTCGCATTAACATCGACAGGGTTGGATATCAAGAATTGAACTTGCCTGTTCGTCGTTTGGCACACCATCCATTGGTTCCAAATCTTTGCACAGATTGAATATGAGCTCATCCTCCATAGTCGTAGGCGGAGTATCTCGTTTCCTGGACAGTTTGTGCGAGCCCTCCAGCGGCGTAAGGTCCCATTTTAACCCTCCAGTCGTCACATGGCAATCAAAGTCTTCTGCCGTTACAAAAACTATGGAAGACAATAACAAAAGAAAGGTGAACACATTGAAAGGTAATGACTGAGGTATGAAGTGCCGGAGAATCATGACTATGAGGACCAGGGGAAGATGATGGAGCTAAGGGCAAATGGTGAGCAAATCGTAAGCAGTACTTGAGTTACGTAAGACACGCGTGCGCGTCCTTAAATGTCATTTCCACCTGGGCAGCTACTTCGGTTTCCATCCACTGAGCTAGCGAATTTGTAGGAAATCGAATCAAGCATGGCAGGGTTGGAACAACTTGTCCAGATAATGATACCATGAGAGGCAGCAGGAAGGATCGAATCTTTGTGCGCAGCATGCGCTCAACTCACTGCTTCGTATGTGCCTCATCACCTATTGCTCGATGCTAGTGTTCATTTACTTTTGTTCGCTATTTCCAGAAGGAAATTATGTTGGTATCCTTCTTTCAGTTGGAAATCGTATACTCACTTGTGTGATCGCCAAAGTTCTCAGCTCCCGATCTCTCGGAATTCGCTCAGAAGATGGACGCGCTGGAGCAGTCATCGCGGTATGACGACTCCCGTCGAGCGTATGCTAGTACCAATATGGATGATACAGGCAATTTCTTTCGGATTCCTGGCTGTATGAAGCACTAATGATTCCCAGGATTTTTCTCTGTACAGGTGTTGGAAGAGGCGCTCAATGTCTGGAATCTCAGGTTTGTCCAATTGACGTTTCATATATGGCACATTACCTTATCATCTCTATTCTAGCCTCGTTCGCTGGCGTTCCGAAGCTATGAAGCCGTATCAGGATGAGCCGCAGTACGTCCGTCCTTCATGAGTTATCATCTCTCGTTCCTTATCACATTGTGCTCCCACAAGTAACCAAACCGCATTTGTACTCAACCAGAATCAGCACTGGTATACGTTGCGACGATTCGGAGATCTCTCCATCCCAGGTGATGGTCACTGGTTCAACCTCGATTCCACTAAGCGTCAGCCACAATGGATCAGCAAACTCTACCTTGGCATGTTCTTGCAACAAGCTGAGAGGGACGGATACTCTATCTTTACAGTCACACAAATCGATCCAGATGCACCCTCTCAACTTCCCCACACCGACGCAGATGATATCGCGTCTACTTTCCCAGATCCTACCTCGGCTTCATCGTCACCTCAGGGTGACGCGGAGCCTGGTTTTGAAAACGAAGATATGGAACTGCAAGCAGCTTTGCAAGCATCGCTGTCTGGGGCTGGAGAAGTCGGTGGTTCATGGGCTATGCCGAGCTACCCTCCCGCGCAGAGCAGTCTATTCGCGACTGATATTCGTGGACCGGGTTCAACGAGAAGAGTTATGCCAGGCATCCCCCCAATCAAGACCCGTACGGAAACGCTGATGTTGATCCAATTACTGCTTCCATGGAGCGTGATCGTGTGCTGATGGAGCGCATGCGATATGAGCAAGAATTGGGGTTTAGGCAGCAGTACGAGGAGGAGGCTGCACGGTTTGGAAGTCGGCAGCGGCCATACGGACCACAAGCACAAGGTGACAATGAGGATGAACATTTCCGTCGTGCAATTGCGGATTCGCTAGCAGACCGGCACGCCAGAGGAGAGCTTGATGATGATGATTCCGAAGACTCGGACTATGTGCCTTCTCCCAAAGCAAGGATGCCATATAGCATGGGGCAAGTGGACCGAGTTTATGATGATGACGACGCCGACTTCCAGGCTGCATTAAAAGCATCATTGGAAAACGCACCATCTGAAATCATCCCTCTTCCGGTACAGACACGACAAGCACCTTCGCCTCACGTCTCAGCAGCTGTCGAGGGCAATGAGACTGACAATCAATCTGAAGCGGATACTAGTACAATTGCATCTGAATCGGAAACACCAGAAGAGTCTGTCAGTGTGGAAGAGATGCGTAGAAGAAGGCTTGCAAGATTTGGAGGTGACAATCATACAACTAACAAGTGCGTCATGTTGGACATCACAATTTTCCCTCGATATATAATACAATATGAGTCACTCAAATTGAAACAACTGAACTACTTCTCCGCACTACCCATGCCCATGGCGTGCTTAGCCTTCTCCGTCAAAGACTCCTACGAAATGACATCAGTCACGAGTTAACGAGAAGACTGATCGACCTCAGCTCACCTGATCTTCGTTGGAATTTCCGCTCACGGTGTCACCGACCTTCTGAGTGGTCGATTTCTCACTCTAAAAACAGATCGTTCGTCAGCGTCAAATCATAACCCCTATATGTCATTTTAGGGGCTACCTGCGGTTGGAGAGTAGAAGAGATCGAGTCGGACATTCCTTTGACCTTGTCGCCAGCCTGCTCGGTCATCGACTTCTGAGACTCGGGCTAATACAATGTCAGGCGCGAGAATAAATTCCGAGGAGAAAATGATTCAAACCTTCATAGAAGCAGCAGCCTTGTCGGTCATAGATTGACGTCCAGTGTCAGCCATTATGATGATGATATTTGATTGTGATTGTAAAGTTATGTATGTGTGTAGAAAGAAAGAAGTGGGATAGAAATGCGAATATCCTCGATCTTATATACCCTTTGAAAGTGACGAGAAGGCTGTGCAAGCCTACAAAGTGACGCCCATAATGACGCTGGTCACGATGTTGGAGAGTTGCCTGATTTGGTGAGTGATCGGGGTCGTTCGCTGAGCACCTAATTCTACCAGGCAGTGAGCTCAAGCTGATGGGATAGCAACTATTTATTGAAAACATGCGGGATGTCTCTTTCATTCGTGACACAGCTAAGTGTCTAGAGGTCTGCACAGCTTGCTTGTGAGTTCTTTCACCTTCATTACATCAGAGATCCGATGAGTCCTTGACATGGTAGCCGTGGGAACTATAAGTGGACATAATTCTGCTCCTGCTAAAGATGGCTATGTATACTAGGAGAAATTCGAGTTATCGGCACATAGCTATGGATGTCTGAAAATCTAGTTTACCATAGGAAGTTCATGACCTTGTTGTGATATTGTACCATCGTGGCCGACAAGTTATAATAGCGTAGTTAGGTCCTGCATGTTAAGCAATATAATTTTCTTTTCTTTATGTTTTGAACTACAAGATTATTCATGACTTTATCCCGGAAAGCGTCATTAGCACATGTCATCTAACCTAGATTCGTATGAGCGCTTCAGACATGGTCAGGACTTTTCACTATCCCGGCCGGCAATGTATGATAGTTAAATTAGGACCTTTTTATTGAGCAATCTAATCTTCCGTCATTTCTGTTGTGTTGACAAAGCTTTATCATGAGATTCAAATATTGCTTTGATTGCAATGATATCCGAGATTATCCAGTTATTGTTTGACTTCTATTTATACCAAATTTCTTCAGGCGTGCGCATATACTGCAAGCAGTAGCACCATTTGCTACTGAAGTATAGTCTCTCCTAGTCAGACCTAAAGAGAAGGAAGACAGTGCCTACAATGATATCTAAGATCATCCGCTTATTATTTTGCTTTGACTTATACCAGATTTCTCCAGGCGCGCACATATACCACGAGCCGCTGGTGGTGACCTCCGTCATTCTATCACATATTTGCAATCTGCATCTCGACTATCCTCCTCCACCAACCCTCCGGTGCCAATCACGCCTCACGACATCCAGGAGGTAGCAGGCGTTGTACCAACTACTGTAGTAGACGATTCCAGGACCCTCGGCGTTCCCGTCATCGAGGACATGGGTATCGATGACTTGTCCGCAAACTAAAGGGTTTCAATGCCGTTCAGAGGACATCATGCGAGAAGGATACTCAGCATCACAAACACGTTCACAAGTCAGTGATCTATCAAAGCAGTTGAACTTGTCTGACATTGTTGTAGCTTCATCGTGCACTATCATTCTGCACCTGACGCTGCCTGCACGACAAAAAGCAAGGTGCGCTCTCGCTTTCGCAGAAGCTGATAAGGCTCTGTGTGACGGTGCTGACGAAGAACCATGGGTAGAGTCGAGGTTGGGCTTCGCATTCACAAAGCAGTTACCACATCTTGACGTTCTAATGATATATCAAATATCACATCATTAGTTTGTCGCCCCATGCCCGGATTTTGGTATGCAAAATAGGAAGAACACACAACAGGAAATACTACGCTGCCGATCTTGCATAATACGCTTCAAAAATCATTATTGTTCACCGGATACCAACAGTCGCCCTTTTAAAGTGCCCGCTTGATGGCAAGCTGTGACTTCCTCACTCATCTGCTGTCAAGCTCTCAATCTCCAGCTTTTCGAGTGCACGGGCGAGCTCAGTTTCGACCTGGGACTTGGGCACCACGCTTGAGCGTCATACCAATCTCAGGCGAGATGATAGTGCCCTCGACCTGGTGGATGTAAGCCTCCAGGTCGGACTTGGCCTTGTGACGTGAAGAGAACTCCTTGTCAACCTGCTTGTATTGCTCAGCGTCCTTAATCATCTGGTCAATCTCGGCTGACGACAGACGGCCAGCGGAGTTGGTGATGCCTGAACAAGAGTGTCAGTTACGGAAACAATCTAAAGACCCGCTACTGATTGTAGATGCCTTGCGGCCAGAAGCACGGTCCTGTGCAGAGACGTTGAGAAGACCGTTAGCATCAACCTCGAAGGTGGTAACAAGCTCAGCCTGTCCACGAGGCATGGGGGGAATACCAGTCAGCTCGAATTCACCAAGCAGACGGTTATCACGGCACTGAGTGCGTTCACCCTCGTACCTGGAGGTCAAGATATCAGCTGTAACATTGGGATATAGATGAGTGTGCGTCTTACACAGGGAAGGAGACAGTCCGTTTGGTTGTCCTCAACAGTCGTGAATGTCCGTGACTTGTTGGTGGGAATGGGAGTATTACGAGGAACAACGACACCGAAAACATCACCCTGCATAGCAACACCAAGCGAGAGAGGAGCCACGTCAAGAAGAAGGTCCGCAGTTTTTTCTGGGGTCTGGCCAGTGAGAACAGCATCCTGGACAGCGGGCACCATAAGCAACAGCCTCATCGGGGTTGATCGACTTGTTCAGCTGGCGTCCACTGAAGTACTCCGATACAAGAGATTGAATCTTAGGGATATGAGTGGATCCACCGACAAGGACGATATCACTGACCTTCTCACGAGGCATTTACATCCTTGAGCACCTTCTCGACGGGTTCAATGGCTGACTTGAACATAGCGGCATTGATCTCCTCGAAACAGGCACGAGCGATGTTAGCAGAGAAGTCTCCACCCTACTAGTTTATCGATACATCAGATAAAATCTAGTTTCCAGTCACACGTCACATGCTAACCTGGTACAGCAAGTCAACCTCAACAGTGGTCTGGGTGACACTCGAGAGGGTTGCGCTTGGCACGCTTGCAAGCACTTCTGAGTCGTCTGAGTGCACGGGGGTCCTCAGAGATATCGTGCTTGTTTTCCTCTTGAATTCATTCTTGAAGTGTTCCAAGAGGGTGTTGGTTGAAATCCTCACCACTCAAGTGAGTGTCACCTGTGGTGGGCCTTAACTGCGAAGATACCACCGCTGACGTTGTTGCCAAAGATTCAAGTTGCGAGTCATTGAAGTAGGCGGATGCTGTTCATCCGGGTTGGAACAAGTTCCCATGGTCCAAAAAGAATTACTCCGTGATGATGGTCTGGCGACAGTCTTGCTAGTTGTGCTGGAGCTTGAACACAATCAGACTATCACGCATCATGTATACTCGTGCTTTGGGTGGAATATTTGCACTTGACGCTACTTTAAGTTGATGGAATTCGGTTGTCCTGTTTTTGTTATAAATAACGAATGGTTTTTCAATTGGCTGATCGATAGTGCAGAGCCGCTTAGTAAGGTAATGTTAAGCAACTAAGGTTGCCATTTTAAGTATTGCAGAACGTACTATTACTTTTACATCACGAGCCTGGCCTGAGGGATCAATATCAGTAACTTCACGTGTTCGTCCTCGATAGTAGTGCGATTTAAAATGAGTTAAAGTGAGTAACTTAATCTTTCTACTCCCATCTCTCACCGCACACCATCCACAGCGATGTTACCGCACTGGGGCAATCAGCCGCAATACTCGTCCGAGTCAGCAGGTGATACGGGCGATACTATCAGTGGGCCGTCAGTCACGGTGAGTTCTCGCCTGCGACTTAACTTCGTTTATCTTCTGCGGCTGCTGCTCCGAGTCACTGATCGTTATCGTTCCATTGCCACACTGCCGCGGCTGCACCGTGACTCACATCGATGACATTTACAGTGGCCGGGAAATCAGCAAACTCAAGAATCGTATTCACTGCACGCCCAATCATCGTGGCCGCAGAATTCGCAAATTCAAGAATCGCACTCGCTACAGGCTCATTTACAATGGCCGGGAAATCAGCTACTTCAAGAATCGCACTCATTGCAGGCCCATCCGGGTCTGAGTCGCGACTCTGAGGTATACGATTACGAGTCGCGTCCCGGGCCATCATCGTGGCCGTGCTGGCAGCTACCTGGCCATGATAGTGACGATACACCAGATGTAGCCGCACTACCACACACTCAGTCATTCCTTCCGCAACCACACGTTCAAATTCCCCGTCCACGGCTCCATCAGAGTCTCTATCATCGCGTTCTTGGTGGAATCTATGATTACGAGCCTCTCCCGTCATCAAACTTCAATGAGGCTTGGCCCCAGGCCGGTCACAACCGCCGCTTCAGCACGATATCCCAATCCACCCAGCCTTCCCCAGTGACCCGAATCATCCACCGATCCTCAGGCCTGTGATGACATTGGACCCTGTCATATACGAAAATTTACTGCTGTCAGTGGTTCCGAGTCAGCAGGCCGGCCCCAGCCTTGGCACCAATGCGTCCTCTCATCGTGACCCCATTGATGACGACAAATCTCACTCCCGGCTTTTGAATACCTATGGCAAGAGCTACCCCTCTGGAAACCAGACCCAGGGCCGGCGCCAAAAGTTAGTTGGTATTGATTGAGCCCAACGCACGTGCGGTGGTGGGTCAGCGTCGAAGGACCAGCGATGAAGATAGTTCCATGGGGGTACATCGGACTTAGTCTTGGAGTGTCAAGAGAAATGAAACGGAGACTTTCAACGACTCGTTGTTACCCACAAAAGCTACTATTGCTTCGTTGGCAGACGCTTCGTGGGTTAGTACCGTGCAAAGACAATCCCGAGGTACGTAACTGAAAACGTGAAGGGATCGTGACTGAACGGATTGAAAATTAGATGATCTTCGGATCTGGGCCACCGCATGTTCCAAGGATTTCCTGAATTAATAAGCTCCATCCGTGGTCGACGAAATACAAGGTGCTATGCAGCAGGTCATAAGGATATTGTATGCTACGAATATGACCTCTTGTTCGATTATGCTGCCATCATGGATGAGTCTCGTGTTGGCGAGCGTAGAACGCGAGTCCAAGGTCTCATCGCAATGATGCCGTTTCTAAGCGCCATACTAATCTGTAAGTTATGGGCTCTACTTTATGCAATTCAGTCTGCTTATGTGGTATTCTTTTAGGTCCAGGGGGTAAATACCTCAATCCCCTTTTCCAATTCGGGGGTCATAGCATTCGCTTCGTACATACTTTATGACAGCGACTTTCGGTACCACCAGTATATCAGCGAAGATTGGAACCTGCTACCTCTTTTGACGGCGACCGCTACTTTCTACCGCTGGGCGCTTCTCAACGCAGCACAGGTAGATATATTAGAAACAAGTTCTTACTGAACGACCACGTATCTCACCACGAAAGATTTGTTTTGCTGTTCAGGGGTTTGACCCCCGGCACAGTTAGCGGTCCTGAAAGCTTTTCTTGCTAACAGACTCGTTACTTGTGCACCCAACTAATCCCTACCATCACATAGACTCAGAAAGTTAGGAACTTTGTACTCAAACCATCGATATAGTACATACAACCTTGCAGATTATTCATTAAAGTTTGACCGCCCCTTCTTCAAGTGATCCGGACTTACCATGATGCGCTTGAAGTTGGATATGAGGGATTCCTTAGTGAGACCTGCATCTTCTCCTGCAACTGTCCCGTTATCCAATTCTGAATGATGATGTTCGCCAAGTTCTATGAAACGTTATCAGCACGACCCAACTAAGCAAAGGAAGAGACGACAGCTATGACACTCACAGCTCCTGAGTCCAATCCTACAATTCCCATTTGATACCTTTGAAATAACTGCTCGTTGAACTTTCATCCTATCAGCATCCTGCTTATCTCTTGCGTCCCGGCACCGACTGCACACAACTTGGAATCAGGTAAAACTCGACCCATAAGATAGTTGGAAGACTGAGATCGTGTTCGTAATCACAGCGACGAATAGATTGATAGGCCAGATGTTCAATATGAGGGTGCAGACAAAGTAGGATACGAAAAACTCGGGGTCGATGATCGAATAAGGGACCACTGAGAGGAAATTAGCGCAACAGAAATATGGATAAAGAACACGTATGCCATTGGCTGAGGTCACAACGACAACTTGAAGCACGGCGTATAAATATTGTTAAAACTCTGGATGCCGCTGTATGGATTGTCTCCTTTTTGATTTGAATTTATGAGATCGTTGTCTGTCGAGGAAACTTAGAGTGACAAACCTGATAAACCTGACAAACTTGACCCAGAGGGCAGATAAAACCCTTAACCCGCGGGGCCTGGCGTACCGTCCGATGATAAAGAAGGGTGCTGGGGTCGATGTAACCACCGCAAACATTGGGCCATTTGCATTTGATTGTCTCCCAAGGTAGGCTGGAGATAGCAATTCCGTCAAAAAGAGCCATTGAAAGATTGGATTCCAATTATCCTTCGAGGATGATTCATGTTCGATAAGCATTCAGGGAGAGAGCGGATAGACTCACGAGAATAGCACCACAGCGAAGACAACAAAGTATGCCATGTTAGTAAGCAGCGGCCAAGCGATCTTCAGTGAGTGCATGATTGTCTATAGAATAGTGTAAGGGTCCCATACATAAGACGAAATGCGTAAACTCAGTGGTTCCAAAAGTGATAGCGAGAAGTCTTGCAATTCGCAGCACAGTCATCGCTCTGGATGCAGCGACATGTTGTGACCCGCGCTCCATGCCTGCCACAGGAAGTATATGACCATAGTAATGTCAACAAACTTACAACGTCAGTGTTTGAATTTACTGTGGTAGCGACACCTACATCCACAATGGGGATATCTGACGAGTTCCATCAAATTTGGGAGGGAAAAAGTACAGGCCCAGTTACAATGTTGGTTATTTACAGCCTTTCACCAAAGTGAGCACTGGGCGAACCTACACGGAGAAATACTCACCCAATTCTCAAATGAACGTGCGAAGTTCCCCAGGGAAACTTACCGGGTCAGTGGTAAAGTCGCAGTAAGCGTGGTTGCACATCAATATCGTTCCATTGGACTGCAATGTTAGATCAGGATTATGAACGATGATCCCATCAAAAGGTGACAAACCTTCCAGGGGGATACCCGCCGTGCGCATCTGCGCGACCGTTTTATCTGTCATAGCTGATATTGTGGTACCCCCATCTATATGATTCGAGTGAGTCTATTATACGCCAATCGCAATGCAGAGAACATCACCTGCATGATGGAACCCGAAGCCCCCACGCTAGTTGCCACATAGGGTACCCGATAACTGAACCGTACTGGGCAATGACTTCTGCATCCGAGGAACCAGCTAGCGATTACTTCGCCCATCCATAAATGTTGGTGCCATACGGCAGAGTGGAAGCAACCTGGTAACTGTAAGCCATATTCGCAGCCTCAGCAGGAATGACGAATGCACACCCGGAGGTATTGATCTTCAATACAAGAGGGAAACCATCAAACGCCGTGCCTAGGTCAGATGTATTGAAGGGTGGAATAGGAGTTGGTGGCAAGCGATGAAGTTCTCGTGTCGAACAATGGCATTGCGTCCGGGTCAGAGCGTCTTGTGATCCAAAATGCGAAAGGCGCTGCATCGTGGTTGAACACGACGTCGGAGTTGCCCGTGTAGGATATCGTTAGTGCGGCAGGCCATTCGATCACCGACTCGGGATTGTAAATTGTTGGTTGGCAGTATCATAAATCTTGACATGTAAACTAAAACTAGCCATTAGCGTTGGACCTAAGAGACTCGGAAAACAATGTACGTGGACTGTGATTGGTAAGTGACTTCGATTGTGAGGTCTGAGATATCCAGTCCAAAAGTATTGCATGCTGGTCCAGCGAGAGTGAGCTTAGCAGTGAGACCAATGTCAGACTCCTGAATGACCCTAGAGTGAATCCTGAAACCCGCCATCATGTCAGCGGCAACTCCACAAAATTTGAACTGCTGTCCCACCTGGACAATCTGTATCATTGAGCGAGTAAGGCGTTCCGGTACTATTGGTAGCGAACTTGTTCCCTAGGGTAGCACGCTGAGAAACCCCTCCCCAGACCGTAGGCGCTAGGGTGTACAGAACACCCAAGAGTAAGAGCATGAGGTGGACCTGAGAGAACAATAGAAGTACTGTTAGAGGTGAATTTAATCTGATGGAGTTACATTTATACATATGGCCCGAATATACTCCCCCTTACGTATGGCCATTGCAGTGGGACTTCGAACGGAATGATTTAGATCCCTGTGAGAGAGAAGCGAGTGTAAAGCTCAACCAGAAGCTGAGAATGGCAATAAAATCTATTCTTCCCCAGTTTTGGCGCAAGTATAGCATGGTACGATACACCTTGTCGCATGCGTTATCGATGGTTAGTCGGAATGGCAGTAAGATCACGTCTGGGGACGTTTGGTCTGACCGAAGGGCACGAGAGAAGAAAGTTGGCTGTGAGGGCTTTCAGAGATGAGCGTGTGAAGAAGGCTCATCTACAACGACCTGTTTTCTTGACGCAAAGTGTTGAGGCAGATTGCTTTAGGCATCGTGCATGAAGGGGTAGCCTCGGAGAGTTTGAAGGGCCGCGATATACGATCATAGAAGTCCATATCACGCGCGTTCCATACTGTCCGAGTCACTAGCGTCAATGCAACGTCGAGACTTGAAAGTAACAATATTCACTGGCACCTACCCGATTAAATCGACAGATATGTTCTGGAGCACTAGGTGTCAGAACATCGAGGTTTCTAAGCAAATTAAATGTGAGCGGCCGCCTTCACGAAATCGTAGATAACTCGAACCATTGATACGTCCGTTACCGCCAAAGCATTGCACACCTTCCAGCGCGACCTGTATGGCCTGATTGGTGGAGTAAAACATGGCACCAGCCAGCGCAGTCCTAGCGTCATTAAATCAGAAACCGACAACGTCTTAAATTTACGGTCTTACTTACTTGACGACTGACCTAGCCGTGGTCGTGACACGCTCTCAGGCTCGCAACATCAGACGAACGCACGGCTTGCATTAATATTCGTATGAATATCCGCAATCTTGCCTGGAGAATCTTCATCAGTCGTTGTCTTGATCGTGGAGCATAGTCGACCTACCCTGCATCAATTGAAATGCTCCCATTAATAGTCCAAACTGCTTGGGATCGTGGACATACTCCATTACATAGTAGTCACGCGGGTTGCGTCCGAGTCAGAGGTCCGAATCGTATGATGAAATAAGCATCCAACCAGCTCCGAAAGTATACCCTCCATGCATTTTTGCCTCCCCTCCGTTCGCTTCATGGAACGAGTCAGTGAATCTTGAAGGCAAGTTAAAGCCCAATCATTTGTGCCCAACGTGGTGAAACGTAAGAAATATATTATCATGTGACCATCACGCGTCTTGCGGCAAACGGCAACTCGCAAGGTAGTACAACATTTGTATCACTTCGACTCAGACACAACTCAGTGGTAGATAGTGATCTTGTAAAATATCCGATTCTCTCTGACGCATATAGTGTTGAATTACCGAGGAGTGCAAAAGCTGGTCCACTGGACGATTTCTGAAAAAAAATATTGAAGTCCCCAGTGACAATGAATGGTAGAATCAGTAGATATTTCAACAAACGTTCATCGGAAGAGAGAGGAATCACTGAATTTCCAAGATTCTACCGAATGCTGGTCGCACGACCATCACCGGAAGTCGGACATATTTCAAAACGAGAAGTCATTGTCAGACTCCTCAACTTCCACTCCGAGGTCATCAAACTCGTTTTCGGACTCTTGCTCATCTTCCTCACCCTCAATTTCACCCTCTGACTGCTCATCAGCAGGGTCAACAACATCCATCCGTTGTTGTTCTTCCTCTTCATGGCCCTCACCATCGCCTCCGTCTTCATCAACATCCATAGCCTCCGCCGTGCTACTGACCGGAGGTTGAGACAGTCCCTCACAGTCCTCCGTAAAGCTACTGGGTGTCCTACGCCCATGTCAGTATAACGCAAGAACATATCGCGGTCGACAAAACTAGCACAAACAGATAAGAGTCATTCAATCACAAGACACATTGCACTCACATCCCCACACAGTACACTTCCCAGTCGTCTAATTCCCCGTTAGGACGAGCTAAAGATTTTCCGTGGCGAAGGGAGCTTATACCTCGTCCCGAAGCGAATGCAGGAATTAAATGGGCCCCTCGAATTACTTGGCCTGGATCAAGAAATCCGAATGCGTCATAGTCCGACTCCTCCACAAACGCCACTTTAGGAAGGCAGGCACGTTGCATCCCAGACCGACGGGACATTAATGGGGCAAGCCATCTGACGTGGAGGACCTCGAGGTGTTGTTTCTTGATTCGTCCGCCCCCTTGGAGCCACGTGTCCATATGATATACACCCAGTACTGCGAGCGTACCAGTATGGGTGCTTAGGTGAGGTTTCTCCAGAAAGTACCATAACATCTGGGTGTGATCTAGGGTTGATCGTGTCGTATTCGCGCCGCATGTCGTAGGTTGTATAATGTACCCTCATTGTCTGGACCGAGTAGAACGTATTATTAGGAATTATAACTGAGTTACGTTCCTCATCCGTGAATGTACGATCGCAATTACTGACGTCTAATTTATTCAGCCTATACAAGATGTGATCCTTCAACTTCGGGACGAAGTTCTGTAAGCCACCATAAGCATTCAACTCAAAGACTCAAAGTGCGAATGTTTACCTTAATAGCTGGATCGCTATCGTTGTCCTGGAGGAATGCGAACAACGAGACTGGTTCATTTTGATTGGTCGCAATAGAATGATGATCCTTGAACAAAGATGGAGCAGGAGAGTCGGCTGGAGATTCGTTACTTGAGGGGAAGGTACCTGCTGCTTCTGCGACTCGCTGTAACACACGACGCCTGCGCTCGTGCTTCGCTAGCTGGGCTGGAGCGTCCAGCTTGCTCGTCAGCGGATAGAATCGCTTCAAGATTCTGTGCGCTAGCTCTCCCTAGCCGATAAGATGAATTCAGATACTTGGGGGCGAGGAGAGAGATACTGCTTACAATCTGAGTGGTGAACGAATCCGTAGTCCCAAAAAGTTTGATAGTTTGCACTGTAATCACCCATTGCATGAAACTTATAAGTGCTTATGTTGAACCTTTTTACCCTTGGCACGCTGGAATCCGGGGGAGCATTGTTAGATTTTGCGAACTTTCGTTGGCGGGCTGCCTTCTCTTTAGGTAGTTCCACGGTGACAAAAGCAGCGCACGTAGAGTCACGAAACTTCCGCAATTGTTTGGAGAGAATCTTGAATGTTTCCTCTAGGAAACCCAGCGTCGAGTCTGAATGAATTCGTAACTTAGCGAGTGCAGTGCCACTGAGCGAATCTGTATAGAAGAGACTGTACGATCATGTCATGGCTAGCGGGAAACAGCCCTTCGAATACAGGCATAGCACACTGAAGTGAGGTCGTCAGAAAGTTAAGTGAAGAAAAGTTTGGTGAAGAAGGAATAACCTGCAAGATATCTTCGAAGTCCCGAGCAGCCAATTTCTTCATCTCAGATGTGTTGTTCGCAAACACTCGGATTACTCCATCGCCGAAAGTTGGAACCTGACGAAATCTATGGGACGATAACATTCACTGTCATTACGCAGTAGAAATACTATGCAAACTCCACCTACCTGGAATCTAGGGTTGCAACTAGCTGATCCCCAAGTGGTAGCGCGTAAAGGATTCTGACGAGGTGAGTAAATAGTGCCTTCCAGGTACCTAACTCGCACTCATGCATAAAGTCCACGACAAGCATGCGAAACGGGTCAAGGCCAAGTGGTCCCAGCTTCTCGACAAATGTATTCTGTGAGTTACTCGTCTGAGCTGGTACGACAGAACGGTGGATACCTCACACTTACGAGAACGGGTACCCACGAACCATCTCCAAGAGCCTGTTCGACCTTCGTACCATCTACAGTATTTCCCATACTAAAAATGTATTCTCACGCCTTGACAATACTGGTCTTAGCATAGACCCGGAGATTTTCGATACTGATTTCTCATATCCTTCAGGAGACCTAGAAAAGGAAACATGTTTTTTGGTGTGAGGCAACTGGGGGCAGGGACACGAGCCCATGTCCTTAATAGTGGCGATTAATACCCTGAGACTTGTTCAGCAATACACCTAGCCGCCAGGATGACAAAACATACTTTTCAGGGTAATCAGCTGAGTATGTAAATAAATGAGGGAATATTCTGCGAAACACTCCGTCGGCACATTTTAATACAATGCCATGGCGGTACGCAAGAAGAAAGTCCCTATCCAGTAAGGTATCCCAGCATCCGTGAAACAACTCACGTCGACAGTGGGTATGAAGGGCAGCCATGCCACTTTTCGATATCCGAGGTAACATACTCAGAATATCTTTGACACTATCAGGCAACTGACACACAAATATGAGACTGATGCTTAACGATACAATAAAAGAACCCACCAACGGTAAGAACCCCACGAGATGACATGCGCCAGATTTTGGTGCAGAACGCGTGTACTTCATCAAATTTCCAAAATACATATATAGAGGCCAGGCCTTCGCAGTTCCGAAGCTCGCCAGGTGCGTAGCATCCGAGAAAAACATAAGGCCAGCAATTACTCGCTCCAGTGAACATCCAGGCTCCTTTGGGAGCTTCTGCAGTTCATCTTGGGCATCCAGCCAAGAGTCAGAAGTATATAGCTCGTCGAAAATTCGCTCTTGCCGGTTGTTCAGCGGATTCTTCCATAGACGCTTAAAAGGTGATAGATGAAACGCGCTCGCTTGAATGTCCATGAAGGCTGACCGAATTACTTCGATGAGAGGGCGAAAATGTAAACCTGGAACTGGAAAAAGGTATCGCATCATCTTCCTTCGATTTCGTAGGAATCTTGATGGTAACGTTGGCTTGGATCCAGTCATCCGGAAATTCGATCTTCCTCCCCCTGGGATTGTTGTCCAATTCTCATAAACTCTTCCTCACCGAGAAGTCCTCCAGGTGCTTTATGTCAAAATCATCCGCCAATATTACCTCCTTGACGAGGCGTGTGACTTCAGTCTCAGATTTCTGATTGCTCCCGGAATTCATCCAAGAAATGAGTTGGTATATCGTCATGTTAGGAAGAGGGTAAGGAGGCGGGAGGATACCAGGTGAATCAGGCTCTTCTGTGACTGTTGGACACGTTGTGGAAAGTAGCGAGGACGGGATGAATTTGTCTGGCTCGAAGGTTGGGCGACGGGGGTACAGTCGGCAAAGTCCAAGAGAATTAAAGCTCGTCTGCAGCGTGTCTTATAATGTCAGTAAAACTCTTCGGATTCTAGATTGAGTTGGGCCTGCATTCTGAGCGGGTGGGACATCAATATTATCTGAGTAATTAGCGTCCTCGTCAGGAAGAGGAACATCCTGAAAAGGCTTAGGTATTCGCCTCCGAGTCAGAGGGCGTGAAGGTTCTTCTGATGAGCAAAAACACAATTAGTGAACTATCACTCGACACAAACACAGACTCTCAGACATACCCAAAGCATCATGGAATATGTTTTCAACATTATCATCGATATCAGACTGCTGGTGGTTCGAGTCCTGCAGGTGCCCAAGACCCCAGCCCGTCGTGGCTGCACCAGGAGACGTGACGATACCTTGAAACCCGTGCTTGCTTGTTGGTTGACACGAAACAATGGGTTTGAGGCCGCGGTCATGGTTACTCCCAATGTGCCGGATGGGTGATAATTTCTGGAGGTATGCGAATTGAGTTGTCAAAACTGTTTGTGACACTATCAAGCAGAAACTTCAACACTGCTCACCGAAGAACTGGCCAAGCTTGATTTTTTCGGAGGTAGACTCGGAATGTTAGCTGCCTGTTTCGCCCTTTCGTGTCTCTTCTGACTGGCTATATTTCTAGATTTTTGGTAGTGTTTACATATTGCACGATGCCTACTTAGCCCACGAGAGGCCTCATCGGTTCCTTTCTCCCAGAAGCAGCCTGGAGCGTTGCAGGATATTGCGACCATCAGTTCAAGTAAGAGCAAAAGCAGGACGTGAAGGCATAGAAGTTTTCTACGCATTCGACTCTCCACTGTCACGGTCACCTTGACGGTGGTCAACTTCTTGGAAGGCGGCCGCGGCGGCTGGTATTGAAAGTGCAAGAGTGACTCACTCTAAGTCGTCAGAGGCTACGGTGACTCGGAGTCAAAGCTCAGAGCATTTGAATTCACGCATTACGTACTAGTAGACGGCAGTGTGCGGCCGCATCTGAGTCTAGTATAGTAGTAGGCTACCACTATACTAGTGACTACATCTTGAATTACTCATAGAGTCACAACGTTCAATTGGGTCATCGCCATACTTGTGTGGTGTTTGGACGTCAACAAAGTCACATAAGACAGGCTATGGCAGGTGAAGGTCTTGGAGTAGTAAAAGTAGTAGTAATAGTAGTAGTAGTACGGATGAGTCACCACGACGGTAGCATTGAATGTGGCGCAGATGAGGAGTTCGACACTACTAGTGATTCAACACATCGGTGATAATAAACCGAATTGTTTATACATAAATAAGTAAGGTCATTCACTGTGTACAAGTTCCAGCGTCCTTTGCGCGAGATAAACATCTTGTACACCATGACAGTTGTGTTGAAGTCGAATATTGAGTGTAACGATTGTTGGAATGAAAACAAACACTATGATACAGCCTGTGGGGTGACTATGTCATCTCAAGCACGATACCGTAGTTCGAAAATTACACTCACATCAGGTAGCCGTTGTATTCTCTGCATCTCTCAGTATGCTTTCCATGCACTGGTTCAAGCGAACTTCAGGATCTCCTATAGTATCCCCCGAGGGCAGTGGCCCGGGCTGCCGGTTGTAGCTTTTCTGAGTCCAGCCCCTGAAGTATTCCTTGGTGAGTGGCACAGAGCCACAGTCGTCTTCAGTAATCCCCTCTGAGGGAGGCTGCTTCTCAAGCACATTTGAGGGTGGTCGCTCCTCCCCTTCGAACATCTGCTCCTGAACCAGCTCATCTATGGGGATATCCTCCGAGAGCAACTCCTCAGCAGGGATTTCATCTGTGGGTAGCTCTAACTTCCGCTCAGCACTGATCTCCTCTAGTTGCTGAAGCTGTGTGTCTGCAATATTGAATGCTGTGAAGTCATGACTATATGCAGTGACGACGAAGTCCAAATCGTCTTCAAGCTGCTGCCTGCCACGCTTGACCAAGAGCCTTTCAAAAAAGGAAGCTTCTGCTGCGCTATCGATATAGTCCACAGCACAATTCTTGAGAATCTGTTGAAGAAGCACTGCATGCTTTTCAACCGACTCGAGCTCCCAAGCTGTTGCGAGAGTGCGCAATCGCTTGGACTCGACATTGGCTTTCTTGGCGATCACAGCGTGATAAACGGTGTCGTCCGGCAGATGCATCATGCCTCTCTTAAATATCTCCTTGCCCTGGGATCACATATATCAGTATGGCGTGATCTGTAGTATAAATGATGTTCAGTACCTTCTGGACATCTACAAGACTCATGTCGGCCTCACTACACTTCAAAAGGTACTTTGACGTGAAGCAGTGTTCGAGTGCAGTGGGAGTATTGCCCCCCAGCTGATAAGGCCTGAACCTCGGGCGAGAACGCTTTGCATAGCATGACATATGGTGTACTACGGGGGGAAGGCACGGAGTTGCATAAACATCACTATCTTCACATGTTGCCAGTGATCGTTGATTGAAGGGTAAGGGTTCCATTATCCTCTCATTGTGAGGACGCTTGACTTTAGGAGCGTCATTATGTGCGGATTGATTGGCGAAAAGGTCGCTTCCACACAGATCCGACACTGAACGGTGATGATCGACACTAGATTCATTAGGAGGGATAGGGACAGTAAGAGAGGACATGCTCAGTATGCTTGCCAGAGCCAAGACTTCGTAGTGATTTTGAGACAACACAGTATTAGTGTGAGAGCCAGCGGAGTTTCAAGGCTAGATGGCTACATACTATAGTTAGTAATTGAATTGCTGCCCTCAAAGTTCATATCAGTTGATGGAAAGCGACTTCTCAGGATCAGTAAACAATCCCAGTTCGGTATCACTGTACCATACATTCCTCTTTCCGATGGCGCAGCATTGGCGCCACATCCTCATGTGATAAACCCTCGGCCCAAACAGCCCATAATATGATAGCTATTAGTATTTGCTATGCTGAGTCGCCGGAAATCTGCCTGAAGATTTGCAATAAGAACAGACATAGTGCACTCTGTTGCAAGACAGGAAGACAGTGGATATCAACTCTATGTAAATACTAGAGAGCGGATCATTGCCACTGTTTAGAGGATTGTCACACTGTGGCTGTGTATCTCTGAAAAAACTTGGGTTGTCACAGTATAGTAAGTGGGGCTTTGTCATAACCGTGTGACATTTCAGCGACTCCGTATGGGTAGTTATGCTAGTCACTTTCATTAGATTAGGGATCACGAACCATTAGCAATCGAAAGTGAGTATTAAAAGCAAGGAGAAAAGCTGATAAGTAGTAATAGAGACTTGGAAGTGTGGAGTGTATGCATAGGAGTACTAGAGACTAGGTCACCACCTTTGCAAACATACTAGAAACATAGAGTTACTAAGTCAGATGGCACGCGACAGTGATTGCATTTGCCAGCCAGTGAGGCTTCCTTCGTTAAGTTCACATTACTGTTTCTAGATAAAATTCACGAGTGAATACAAGTGGCATGGAAAATAAATGAATAACGCACCCTGAGGTTTCTCGAGATTGTCAGCCTGCACTCGTGCCCTCTTTTTCCCTTTCGCCTTCCTTCTCGCCTTCGCACGTTCTTCCTTCATGTGAGCTTTACAGACATGAGTATAAAAAGTATATGCTGCGCCCTCTGACATGCCAACCTTCTCCACATAAAACCTACTATTAAAATGTGCTGCTGTCAGTAGATAGAATATGCCACGCTCCTTTAGCTTATCCACATACTGCAAGAAATTCAGAGCAGGGTAATGAAGACCAATGCTAGCAAGGATGTCGTTAATATCATTTTGCAGTGGTTCGTCAGGGTCTTCATCGGTTTCTTTGTCACTCTCCATGTAGAGTGCATACATCCTCTTGAGAGGTTGAGGAACCATAGGGTCCTCCCCTTGCTGTCCGGAGAGTGTACTGTTAGAGGACCACATGTCATCGATGGCAGGTGAGAGGTGGATGTGGTTGTGAATAATGGGGGATATAAGCTCGGTAGGCACACATTGAAGCGACGACGCAGTTCGTTCCTTACGTGTCTTGCGAAATTCGTCGAAATGGGGTGTATTCGGTAGAGTAACGCAGGGGTTATCTGAATCTCGAGCGTCGTGCTAAAATCCATGAGTCTCATGATATAATCCGCTTGGAAGCAAAATAAATAAATAAAGCACGTACCAGGTATTTAGCCCATTCCTGCAGGTCTCAGGTACACAGCGGGTAGTGAGGAGCATTAGACTGCAACGTATCCACCCAACAGAATATATCGTTCGAGTCCCCCAGTCGATGCTCAGAGCACAACATTTACTCTTGACATTCTCGAGTTCTGTCGTATATAGCAAAAGTGACGAGCCGGACGTTGAGTTTTGCTCGTCTGCAGAACATGTACCTGCCTCTTGTTTTGCTGGCTTCCCTTTTAGCACGGGCATCTGCGACAAGTTATTGTTACGTCGAACAAGTAACTCGCAATCATCAAAGAACTTACAGTGTTTACAATTTCAATAGCAAATTTCTTCTTTTTCCTGCCAGACATCTGCTCAATCCGTGCAGCTTTGAAAGCGCTGTCAAGATCTTGAGAAGTTAAAAGCCGATGTGGGGGGTCCGTGCGGCGGGCTGTAGACAACCGCCAACCCAAGTGCTGATACGTCTTTGGAACGTTCATCACGGCCTTTGTAGAATCCAATATATCCATGGTGTGGTCTGATTCGGAATAAAAACGGTCCACATATGTCGTAGATATGTTCCGATCTGTGGTGTTCAAAGGAATACAAAACTCGACTAGTATGATGTAAGTAATGGCGTGCTGTGTTACCATTTGAGATAATGAAATTACCTTTCTCCGAGTCAACAGGCTGCTCGCTGAGCCCCTGGTATTGTGAGAGAACAGGATCATGATGATCTTCCACTTGTCCGAGTCCTTCCGGGACTAAAGCTTCTGACGAATAAAATAGCTGAACGGCACGGATGCGGTTGGTCTCCTCGTCATCAATATCAGGCAGTTGCTGACGGGCACCAAGTAGATAGGCCGCCGTTTGAGCGCGAGATCATTGGGCCGCAGAAGAAATGGAATCGACGGTGTTGTTTATATTCCACGTCTGAACAACTCGAGAATCATGGCTAGTCTGAGTGGATCCGGGGGACGATGTGTTGGGCTTCATCATGCACTCAATGACCGTGACAGACTAAACTTACTTTACTACTTTGAGTCAGCCAACCTTTATACAACTGGCAATGTTCAGATCTCGAAGTTAAGCTAGGGACCCTGGTCAAATAAATGTTACAATTATATGGATCAATATGTGGAAGTGAGTTTCAAAGTTAGGAACGATGAAGTTGACCTGCTCGAAAACCGTTGTACCGACATTTACATAAACATCCAAATATAGTATTTCAGTTGGTGCAGCAAACCTTGTCTGCGGGCTCAATAATTATTTTATTTTATTATTATTATACACACGTATACATATCAGGAAAGAGACTTACAGCAGATACATTAAGTTTGATGAAATTCAACCTTATGTAAACTGAAACGAACAATGGGACATCACGCGTCACGGTTGTGTCACTACGCCCATCTGAGTGTGTTGCACTATGTCCAACGACTCACGCTTTCATGACCTTCAAGGAGTTTATTGCGGCGTGTGCTCTATATTTGCTAACCTCGAGTGTGTGACAGCGTACACGTTCTAACGTTGGTGGTAGCCCTCACGGTAGCAGACAATCATGTCAGTCACTTTGTCGAAGTGATCTGGTTCACGAATAGACTGGGCCAGCCTGAGGGAGCGGCAGTTCGACTCACACTGGCATTCCAAGTTGCAGTTTCTTTCCAGTTGTCAAGTGAGTATCTGAATATTTAGGATTTCTTGAACATCACCGACGTCCTACTTCTATCATAATCGGTGACAGAGACTTCGATCGGGCCAGGCCCAGGCAGTCCAGTTGACCTCGACACTTGAAGTTGACTAAGGTGAAGAATATTACGATGATCCTGGGCTGTCGCAGTGACTCAGAGGGGCACGAACTTTGAACATGCAAGTCGTTATTATGATTCAATGGTGCCCCGATGAAGCTGAAATTTTCAAGTTGTTTTGAAAAGAAACGCACGCCAGTCATTCTATCACCAATACTGGCGTGATACTAATCGCGGGGACTCGGAGTCTTCGTCCAAACTTCCGAGATTGTGCCCGTTGTCATTGTTCCTTATACTAACCCAAAAAGGTTCGAGAAACGACCAAGTACGCTCATTTCAGCACGATGGCAGAACTTGGATAGGCGACCTACCAAAAAAGGCTCGACGGAGAATTTCTGTGTTACCATGTAAGGTCAAAGTCCACGTACTTATTTGAGTTCAAGTCTTCGCTTTACATCGGGTCATTTCTGTATTACCATGTAAGGTAAAAGTCCACCTACTTATTCGAGTTCAAGTCTTAACCTTAGGCCATCAGGTCATTGGTGTAGACAACAAGCATATAAGACGACCTCTGATGATACGCTCTCTCTCATTCACATTTCCACTCTTTCCGCATTCTCGTATCTCCCAAAAACTTTGGTATGACTCTATCTGTGGACGATTCTGCAGGAGGCTCTTCCGCTCCTCCTACAGGAGTATCACTTTGCGTCCCGACGTCTCCCCATGCTAGGGCGAAGCGACAAATTGCCACCCTTATGGAGGAGGTAGAAACTTTGAAGCAGGACAAGGCGATAAAACACAGGTTTGCACGTTCTCAACCTCTCAAATCAGACTTAAATGCTTCATTGTAGGAAGACAACTTATTACATTTCGCAGGGGCGAGCCATCCGTCGAATGGTTGTCCTCTACAGTCCCATAGAGGACTTGGTTGCCGAAAACGATCGGCGCTGTGAAGACACAGACAGCGACTCCAGCACGGAGTAAGTACTCATCGTGTCTATCTTGATGTCCTTGTTTACAATCAGGAATAGACAAGACCACCTTCAACGCGGTTACATTGAACTCACCAAGTCATTACCGTGGATTCACGAGAAGCTAGCAACTCTTGACCACGAGGAGTCGGAGGAGATGCTTAGAAAGGTGATTTCCAACATCAATGTGTCATACATCTGGTTGCTTATTTTCAATGTAGCTCAAGCGAGGTGCAGACTCAGCTCGTGGCGACGACACGGGAACTCTCAAAGACCTCGTGGCTTCATGGGTTAATATCCAGTGTTCTCCGATTCCGCTCGTCAGGACGGACGACAAGCACCATCGAGGTTTCGTCAATGATGCGTGTGGTAAACTGCTCTGCCCAGCGGAATGGCGCTGGGAGGACCCAGCATGAGTGATGATTCTCGTCGCTTGTGCGTTGCTGATATTTTGGTTAGCATCAGGGCTGGCATTCGCGACCGTACGACTTCTTTCATCGTTTCCGAGAACTCATGGCCGATATTCATGTATGAAAATTATGAAGCTGACGCCAAGAATTTGGAGTGCGGGCTCATGAAGTCGAAGTTGTTGATTATGGTGAGCGACCTAATTCTTCCAGCTGATTCACAACTCATCGTATCGCAGGGGTTCAAGGCCATCTTCACATCACCCTCCTCTGCCAACGAAGTGGATGGCGATGGCGATGGCGCTGATATCATTGAGAATTGCCGACGCGCCCGGAGGCGATCGGATCAAGCGAAGGTGAAGACATGCGTTGCCTCTATAATAGGCATGAGAAAAGTAACACCTCGTGCGATTGCATATGTTGCTTGCCAGGTGAGCATTAATACTTTATTCTAATTGTGAAATTGAAATTTGCAGATTCGATTCGCACTTTCCAACATCACTTCCTGGCGTACGGTAGACGGGGACTTTGACTATCAAATTTTCTGGAACAATATAGTAGACTTTTTTGAGGACCCCCCAGGTCCAGCTGCGCGATCCAGGATGAACCAGCTTCTTGAGTGGTGGACCAGGTAAGTTATTGACGTTAGTGATTCGCTCGTATCGCTAAATTGGTTCTGCGCAGGAAAGTTTTTGGAAGAAACCATCGACAGGACTTGACGCCGGATGTTGTTTCTAAAATGTCTGTCAGTGCTCTCGCTTCCCAAAGACAACAGATGGAGGACGCCATATTCGACTCCGACTAGTTGCTTTGCATTTTTTCCTTCTTGTTCCACTCACTCTCCCAGTGTTACCTGGTAATCTTAATACTCTTTAGTTGCTATATCCTCTTGGTCCGCAGAGTCATATAATTTACCTATAATCATGATGTGTAATGTCTTCATATGAGATGATTTGCGCAATGTCAATTCATTTCACGGACGACTGGTCCTGTCCATGTCAATAGATGTGTCTGGTATTGCTCGAAAGTCAACGGATGTGTCTAGTGTTGCTCGGAAGTCACCCGCAGACTGCTCCTGTCCGTGTCAATAGATGTGTCTGGTATTGCTCGGAAGTCACCCAAAGACTGCTTTGATAATTTTCCATATTTATGATCAGAATTGCGAGTGAACAGAATACTCGAACTCGGATGTCAGATAATGGAAAACTAGCTTCCTCTATTCTCAAGTCTCCAGGAGGGTTGTTTTCTCCGTTCGATAGCAATTTATTGTCGTGAGCCATGAGAGTGATCTGGTTTCAGTTGGTGGATCTACCTCCTTGTGTTTAATGGGCTAGATCCAGGAAATACAGCAACATTGTGGTGGCCTCTGTATTATCTAGTAATCACGCTAATAGCGCCAGTCAGCTTCGGTAGTATGAATCCAAGAGATACAGCTGCATCATCATGATGCTTGTATTTTTTGCCTTCCCACCACCAACGGGAAAGAAAGTTTGCTGTGGTAGCCTCTGCATTACCTGGCATTCATGCTAATAGCACCGTTCATGTTCGATGGCACGAATCCAAGAGATACAGCTGCATCATGATGATGCTTGCATTTTTTGCCTTCCAGCCACCAACGGGAAAGATAGTTCGCTGTGGTGGCCTCCGCATTACCTGACATTCACGCTAATGGCACCGTTTTGGTTCGATGGCACGAATTCAAGGAATACAGCGGCATCATTGTAATGTCTGCATTTTCTGGTCTTCGCGCTAATGACAGCACAGAAGGTTCACTATGGTGGCCTCCGCATTACCTAGCATTCACGCTAATAGCCCGGTTCAGGTTCGATGGCACGAATCTAAGAGATACAGCGGCATCATCATGATGTCTGCATTTTCTGGTGTTTGTGCTAATGACAGGACAAAAAGTTTTTACTTTGGAGAACTTGCTGCAGATATGTTGAATGGTAAGTGAAGTACTGGCCCGATCCATGGATCACTACAGTCAAGTTCCAAGTCAAGGGACTAGAACATAAAGATACAGTACACGCGCAAGGCTACAACATCTTGTGACGGTATCCAAAGCGGGATACAACTCCCAGTCATTCGGTAAATGAAGAGGATGGCATCAAAATTGTAAGCAGACAACAAATAAATTGTTATGTGCGCAGTGAGCATATCTACATCCACTGGAAGGTACTTGCTTTTGTTACACTTTGAGAAATTGTCCCAGTATGACAAACATTAAACATTCCAAACAGATGTCAGTAAGAGCCAAAGCGGGACAAAAGTTGATCTGTTGCTCACATAATGCATCAGGAAATGTGCACATGACTTAATTACACTTGTAATTTTGAAAATTTGCGCAAAGTCGAGTAAGCTAGCAAAGCTGAGCTCAAGCCAGACATTTTCACTTGATGCGGACTTGATGTACTTCAGCAGATACATGGCTATGTTGCTATTTAAGGCGCCAAGACACAAAGTGATCAAGTCAAGTAAGACAGGCAAGTTAAAGCTCAAGATGCTATTTCGAACGAGTTATGATCTACAAATTTGTTTACATAGAAACCGGCGAATGAATCTAAAGAGTTGTGAAATGTAACATGGTCTCCAATGAAACCATCGCCAAAAATGGGTAGCAGGTGCGATGCGCGAATGATCGTGTCAAGATGTATAACGGAGAGCTCTCATGAGCCATCCTCGTGGAAAGAGGGACGTACCATCCACAGGCCAGTGTCGGTGTCTGGTTCGTTATTGATACACTTGAACCAGTGTATCAGTGCGCAGGGAAAGGTCTCACCGCTGTGACAAAATGAGAAAAAACACAGGACCCGCCCAACCTCCATCCCGTTGATTGAATCTTTGCTGCCAGTGTTGATGAAAACAGTGTCGTAGCGAGGAGGACCTTTCCGCCACAATGGTACAGCACGGATGTGCTCGCGGCGCATTCCACCAACACCGCTTGGGTCGCTCAGAGCAAAAAATGTAGCAGCAGCTGAGTTGAAGATTTTGATAGGGCCTTCAAATCGTGGGCAGGCACTGAGGGGAACATCATCCGAGTTGTGAGAGTCGTCAGCATGGAGCTGATCATAAAGGAAGAGTCGGACAAGTTGAGGAAGATCGGGGATGTCCATTTCGACCGCCAGAGTACGAATATTGCGTGCACGAGAGCGTTCTTCACATGTGGTGAGCAGATTACTAGTGCAAGAAGATGGAGGGAAACTTACGCGGAGTACATGCCAATTTAACGTCACTTTGTGCTCTCAGCCCTTCCAACACACCATCTCCAATTTCGTCATGCTCCACCAAAGGATCCAGCGGGTTTCTCTCGCCATCGTCGTCATTTTGAGCACCACCACCGCCATTACTGTCCTGTGCGTTTTCATCGCTCGTATTACCAACTAGATCCTCTGAAAATAGCCGTTAGTATCTCTATTGTGCGAGTGAATAAATGACATACCAAGATGACTGACAGCACATGAATTGAGCATTTTTCGTGCGGTAAAGTCTACTCGCGACACAGCAATCTTGTCGAGACGTTGATTAGTGAGGAGCATCTGCCCGAGTGCGTTGAACTTGCTTGACCGCCGCCAAGGCTCTTTGACAGCCTTAATATGCTTTGATTCTGTTATCGACGAGCACAACCCATTTGGAGCGCCGAACATGTGAATGAGCAGGATGTAGTGATTGAGTGAATGCTGACGTGGCAGGGAAAAGTTGGAGCGAACTCCTGTGTCTAGAAAAATTTGCCGGTACTGGTGAAAGCGCTGGAGTGCGTTCGACAGCTTCTCAAGAGTGTCTTCGGTAATGATATCTTGGCGCACGATGTAGCAAAATTCAAGAAACGTGCGAAAACACCGAACAATGTCTTGAGGAACGTGTCCCTCAATTGCTGGAAGGTAGACCTTCATCAGGGCCTTCGAATCGTCGCCCGTCCATTGTGAAAATCCACGCCCTTCAGGGAATCGGCGAAGTCCTGCGAACGAGGGTGCTGCAGCTATGCTGATTGAATGACAAGAAGTTAGTAATGTGATTGAAAAGATAGATTAAAAAAGTACTTACCGACGGTCAATGTCATCGAGAATCTCTTTTGCATGCGTCTTTCCGTGCTCCTGCAGTAGATACTGCTCAACCCATGCCACCAAGTGGTCCTTGAATGTGCCTTTGATGATTTGATGCAACAGATCCGGCGACAGGAGTTCGGAAATATCAGCGCGAGGGAAATCATTTGTAAAGGGCTGAAAAGTGTGAACAAAGAGAGAATGAAAGCTAAAGGAAGATACTTACCACTAAGTCACTTATAATCCCCCATTCCTCCCAAAGCATTCCATAGTCGAACTCTTCACAAAGAGTATCAATTATTTCTCGTCCGCGCAGCCCACCGCTAAGTCCATCCAAATCGTCAGGAAACGCGAAGCACCTGAGGTATAATATATTAGTGTCAGCAAAGTCTAGAGCAAAAAACGGTTCAAAACACTCACTTTGCACACCAATTGTAGACAACACAGGCGAGGACAGATTGTTCAGGGTAATCCGCAATATACGGTCCTAGGCCATATATCACACGTCGAAAGTGTCCATCTCCGAAATGGACAACTTCGGGAACAGACATTGCGGGCTTCAGCGATGACAAGATTTTCGACAGCGAACTATGGAAAAGTTGCTTCTTGAATTTCCGGAAGTGCGGGTCTTCAGCATATTTTTTCGTTGCTATAAGTTTGGTGTGATGAGCGTCAAGCAGCA
Source organism: Suillus cothurnatus (assembly GCA_016758765.1). NCBI lineage: Eukaryota > Fungi > Basidiomycota > Agaricomycetes > Boletales > Suillaceae > Suillus > Suillus cothurnatus. Next base: position 86,049 of record JABBWL010000212.1, on the reverse strand, counting down.
CATTATAAAAATAAAAACATACTTTTGGGGATAGCTAAGAAGCCAACAATCGCAACGGCATTGCGGTGCGCTGTCATGCATGGTATGCAACCCATACCATGACAGATACTTAAGAGGAGTGATAAGGAGTGATAAGGAAAGCTCTCAGGCACTATACACTTTCCTATTACCAAGTTACTCTACCATTTTCCCTATATTTTCTAGCTAGTTTCTTTTTCTTCATTCATCACATCTATTTTTCCCTGTATCTTAATTTTCTTTCCTAAGATTCTATTTCTTTGTGTTTATTTGTATTTTATTTGGACACCAGATTTTCTCAGAAGCCACCAGGATTATTTGTAAGCCTGTCATGTGACTGGGAAATATTTTGGTTTGTAAGGAATTCAAGTTGACTCATCATGATTTGATCATGATTCGTCATGCTTTGTAAGACTTACAGTTGTATTTATAATCCACTTACTAAGAAGGATGACTCACCACACCTAAGGACTTGGTTTGTAAGCACATTCTTACCAATCCATGTGATGACTCATGCCACTTTTTATTCATGCTTTGTAAGATTACACTTTATTTAGTATTTATGTAGTAATTAGGCTGACTCAACACATCTAAGAGCCTGATTTGTAAGCACATTCTTACAAATCCATGTGATGGATCATGCTTAGTAATATGGCCTCCAAAAAGGTATAAAAGGAGCCCATTTTTCACACATGAATATATAACTTCCCACTTTACAATTGTCATCTCTCAAAACGAGTGAGAGTATCTAAGAGTTAAAGTGCAGGCAAATTAAGTGCCTAGAAGTAAGCTTAAGTGAACATATCTAACTCTGAGTTATATACTACCTTACAGGGGTTGACTATATAACAATCTATTCTGCTAACTAAGTGATACACATCTAAGAAACTTCTCTCTCAAAGGAAGGGAGACACGTGACCAACCAACTACTATCTATTGAGGCAATCTATCTTAGGGTGAAACATACCTAACTCCTCTGTAAAAAACCTCAAAACATATCTACAGAGAGATAAACAAGAAGGGGACAATTAAGTAAACCCTCCCAAGAACTCACACGTTATCTACCACAAAGTAGAAAAGTCGTAGACCGTGAACTTAAGGACTGGCAAGAAGTCTTATCCCATATAATTGTGTTGTCATTATACGTGTGTCGTACATAAGACCCTTAAGTAACAAGACATCACTGGAGCCCACCACGAGGGAGGCTTCTTCTTGTTTATATAAATAAACAATCAACTTCTATCTAAGATCCTGTCACACTCGTCAAATCTATCAGGATTAGTCATGACCACTCTTTCCACACTATCAATGCCCAACCCGGGTAGCAAAGCTGCACCAACTAAATTTAAGGGGAATTTCTCAGAAGTCAAGAGCTTTCTGAAACACTATGAGAAACTATGTGATTATCACAATGTATCCCTAGACTCCGAAAGGTGCGAATCGATCACTCAGTATATGTCCCGTCATGTCACTGAATTCGTAGAGGGACTAGCGAGCTTTAGGACTCCTAACTGGAATACCCTAAAAGCTGATATCTTGAAATATTATGATGCAGATCTTGACTCAAAAAGATATAAAAGAAAAGATCTGATAACTTACGTGAAAACAATGCGAGAAAAGAAAATCCCTAGTCTTACAACTTGGAAGAAGTACATAAGAGGATTTATCCGTATTGGAGGATGGCTTGAACAAGCCAACAAATTGACAAGTGAAGAATATGCTAGTTATTTCTGGGAGGGAATAAACAAACGAGTACGAGCAAAAATTGAATCCCGCCTAATGGCTAGAGACCCAGATAGGGACCTATCATTAGCATTCCCAGTAGACAAAGTAGTAGCAACAGCTGAAAAGCTCTTGCACAGAGATAGGTTTGATGCAGACCTATTAGTGTCTGATGTGGACTCAGATTCAGATGAAAACACATCCAGTGAAGATTCTTCAGGAGAAAATTCTGACTCTGATTCAAGTGAGTCAGAACAGGAGTTTTTTCAGAAAAATTCCAAAAGTCAAGAGAAATATGAGAGAAGGAAAGAGACTAAGAAATCTAAACAAAAGAAGACTAAGGAGAGAGCACCCCATCACAATCTGAAGGGTATTAAAGCTAAGGGAACTACTTCCTTGGAACCCCTGGATGAAATGGAGGAGCTTATCAAGAAAATGAGTTCAATTTCACTCGAGGATCCAGACTATGCACTCCTATATTATCGAGCCACTAGGATTGATCCTAATATCAAAGGCTTAGTAGCACCTCCACTAATGAAAAGGGACAAAATAAATGTCTATTCTCAAAATAAGGTGTCTACTAATGCTAATACAAATATGAATTCAAGTGGAGAATCTAAAACGACTACTGAAAACACTCCAGGCAAAGCGGTACCCGGAACTAGATTTTATCATCCCCCAAACACTCCCTTCCATGAGCGGACATGCTTTGGATGTGGTGAGTTAGGGCACAGTATCCCTTTCTGTGAACGGATACTAAAGTTAGTAAAGGAAGGAAGAGTAACGAGAACAGGTAAAGGGCGAATTGCGCGACCCGATGGCAGACCAATCCGACGAGCGCCTGAAGAAACGATCATCGAAGCGCTTGACAGGGAAGACAAAGCACCAGTATCGAATTATATAAGGATCGATGAATCGAATCTAAAAAACACGCCATCAGCGCTGAGTGTTAAAAGGAAGCACAGCAGCGCGTACATCGAAGAATATAAAAGCTCAGGAGAGCAGGAAACCGATACAGAGATAAGTGAAAGGGAGGAAGACACACACCTTGAATGTGAGAGCTCAGAAGATGAGTACCGCGTCTATCCTGTCGAAAGGACAACGCGGAACTCCACACAGGGAAGACAGGAAAGGTATGAGAAGGTATTTCCTCCTGGACAAGCCAAATCTGCAAAGAAAGCGGATGAGAAAGATAAAGGGAAAGAAAACATACCAAAGAGCCCACCCAGCATTAGCCGTCCCAAGGCAAAGAGCGCGGAGCCAATTCCTAGTCCAAAAGACCGAGTTAGAATGAAAGATAATAAAAGAAACCCAGAAAAGGGCTGGGAGAGTGAGGACATCGTCATGGACGATGTTGAGAACAGCGCAAGGAACGAGACGGTCAACAATGACAAGCAAAACACTCACAAACCGAATTTAAACTCCGACCGGCAAAATCCGACACGTCAACACATCTCTGAGATATCGGCGAAAGTCAAACCAGAGAAAATACTAGATACCGTTTTGAGAACCCCAATTCGTTTAGAGGTGGGAGAGCTTCTCGGAACTTCCCGAGAGCTCAGTGGGATTCTCGCTAACGCCATTAAACCGAGACCGCTAGGGAACGAGCCGAAAATAGAAGCCCACTCAGTGTGGACCAAAACGTGTGGACTTCTGATAAAAATAGCTATGCATTGCGATGGTCAAGCAATTAATGCAATAATTGATACTGGCTCACAATTGAATATTGTTAATAAACATATCTGGAAAACAATAATTAATAGGCCAATAGATATTGCTAAATCAGTGTCTATGAACGATGCCAATGGTGGAGAAGGCAAATTGCGTGGACTTGTGCAAAATGTTCCACTAAATTGTGGAGGAGTCAGTACACAAGCAAATTTGTTCGTGGGAGATCACGTGCCTTTTAGCCTACTGTTAGGACGACCGTGGCAGTGTGGTAACTATGTGTCTATAGATGAGAGAAAAGACGGCACGTGGTTGCTATTTAAAGATCCTCTTGATTTGGAAGTCAGGTATGAATTGTTGTGCACGCCTGACGGGAACGATCCAAATTGGGATTTTGAGCCATCAACTTGGATAGGAAATTTGAGTGAATCTAGTTTGTTCTATTCAGTAAGTGAAAAATTACCGGATTTGGATAGACAAACTCAGATATTTCAAAATGTGCTCCAAGCCGAGCAAATTATTTGTAAGGATTTGATAACCGATCCTTTGACTTACTCAGACAGAATCGAAATAAATCAAATTCAGAACACCATAAAAGAGGCGAATGAATTGAGAGAACGAGCGACGCCCACTGGCTTCGTATCTGCAATAAACAGTGTGAGGCAGCCACAAGTCATTGTTAATTCCCAAATTAGTCAACGCGACGCGAACGCACGTGATCGGGAAATGCCGCCGAGCGTGTTCAACGAGACGCGTGCTGAGTTGGCGGATTTCCTTTTTCAGAATCCCGGGAATTTCCGTTTCACCACATCCATTGACAACGACGCTTTAACTCTATCGTTTCAACCGACCCCCTTCTCCTCTCTTATTGACGCATCCAATCTGGAACCGCTTACTCCCAGGTCGCCGTCTTACTCTCCCGTTCAATGGGAGAGGTCCTCTGAAGAGACTAGTAACCCTATTGTGGTGCCAGGACCCTCCCTTATATCAGTTTTTGGGGATAGCGCCATGTCTGCACCTATTCAGTCCCATTCAATGGACCATCTTTCTGATAGTGCTGGTTTGACTAGAGAGGAGAGTCTATTGAGAAGAGAGGGTAAGTTTTTTATAAATTCTCAATCAATCTTTCAAAACAAAGCTATAGATTCACGCCCTGGAACTTTGGACCCTCTGGCTGTATCCACTGGAGAACCGGCTGCTCAGCTTAGGGAATTGACCAGGGATGGTGAGTCTCCTTATAGTTCTATTCACAAAACCGCTCTGACCTTGAACTCTAACACTTTAGGGACTCATTCTGACTTATTTGACCGCCCTACCAGACCCCCTCCTGAACCGGCTCTCAACAGTACCACGGCAGATGTAGGAACTGTCACTGGACCGCCTCTTGGGGAGGAAGTTTTGGTTAGGAAAGGTGAGCCGTCTAGAATCTGTTCTCTGACTGGAGCTCAAGCACTTTATAACTCAGATATAGGTACCGCGACTTCTGATGCGCCGTCCTTATCTCTGAAACCGTCACCTGGACTAGAACACCAAGGGCTTATCAGCCCACTCTTTCAAGAACCGATCCCACCAAGCTTCTCTTCCCTCAGCGCCGTCTCTAATGGAAGGGAAGACTTTTCTATTGCATCTTTAACTCAAACTGACAGCACTACTGTTCAAACCGGCGCCTCTACATTATTAGCTAGTATGGCGCTGGGCAGTTTGAATAACCATGAGTCTAGCGCGCCCGTCAATGACCTCGAGCTTTCAACCGACGAGCCGATCTCTAAAAAACGCCAAATTGAATCTTTCAATGAACAAAGCGGTGAGCGCGTCCAGGAACTAAGTTTCTATGATGCACTCACCACCATTATAAATCACGCAGCATTATTTGAAGCGAGTCAGACTAGCAGTACCTACAAGAATGAAGGTGTAGAGGAGAAAGAGAGAGAAAAGGTACAGTCTGCAGCTTCATCAGCCGAATCCGTTTCGTCAATAACTAACGAAATGACAATGCCTCCCATATCTATTTCTTCCGAGGGACGTGACTCAGCACCCAACACCTCATTTGATGTCTACTATCTGCGTCCATCACCCGCCTATGATGAACCGAATCACTTGGACTCGACGAATTCACTCCCTTCAAGTGCTTATCTCATAGCGCCCCCTAATTCTAAATCTAGTCTTCTTAATGATGAATTCACTCTGTCTCTTGTACCGTCGCGCCCATTCACTGCGAAGACTGATGAACCCGCCGTATCTGAGTCTTATCTGCGAGAATCAAAAGTCATTGAAAGTGAAGATGTTCCAATGCTTCATTTATCCCCATCACCCGAACCATCTAGCGGAATCTTACCGTACTATGGACTATCTCGCGCAGATGGCAAGACGAGCGTTTCGTTCGAAGGTCTTACTAAGACCGAAGCCGAAGAATATCTAACGACCGAACATTCAAAGTATAATGATTATCATTCGGTCTATATCCCTAACGTTGTGCAAGCTATTGAGTCCTACTGTTTCTGTCAAGATGAGATCATCTCGAATGACTGGAACGTTCATATGTTCCAAGATGGCACTTATCCTGGTCACCCCGTGATTTCTGGGGGAGTGAAACTCCCGACTGGAGGTCCCCGCTCAGGACGATGAAGGAACTAAGTCTGACTGCGGCGCGCGCAATCAATCTCTAGATGTGAGATCAACAACACTGCTGGTGGGGCAGTATGTCGGGTCTCGCTGCGCCTAGGCTGCTATGTCTGAGACAGACGCGTTCGACCCTAAAGGGGACTGCTACCACACACAGAACCAAGAATAGAGAGAACTCGAGTAGACGAGTAGACAGGGGATGCGCACAAGGATATAGAAAGGCGCGAAGCGCGTGATGAGAAATGCGCAGTAAGCGGAGCGCGGGAAGCGCGCGCTAAGGTAAGCGAAGCGCGGGAAGGCGTGCGCCTATGGTGCGCATGGGCGCGTGAAGGCGCGCAAGTGATGCGGAAGGCAAGGAGCGGTGTAGGGATTCGTAATGAGCGTGAAATGACGTGAGTGAAAGCGAGTGCGATGTAAAGCGAGAGCAAAGGCAAAGCGGACAAAAAAGCAAGGCTTGATTAGGCGATCTAATCTAAGCCAAAACGCGATAACCACAGGGCGCGCGCCCTAATGGTGACTACTACTCTAAAGTAAAACCCAAACGCTAGGGAAATACAGTAAAGGGAAGTAATGAATAGTAGCGCTACCATCAGGCTTTATACTAAGTAAGATCTCATCGGACGCGGAAGGGATAGGGAGAACATGCGCGATAGTATGTAATGACATGTAATAGCACTGCAGTCCTTGTTACACTCGTGCAGCATGTTAGTATGACGTACTAGAGGGGTGCTCAGACATGAATCGGTCCTCCTGGTTGATAGGCGATAGAGCGCGGGAACGCGCGCTAAGCGCAGGCGCAAGAAGGCGTAGGCGCGAGAAGGCGCAGGCACGGGAAGCGCGTAGGCACGAGAAGGCGTGCGCCTTCGGCACGCTATACAGGGAAGTGTCATGCAGCTCCATAGTGCAAATGATCAAATGACAGCTCATGTAAATATGGCCTTTTCATGCCCACTGAATTATGATTCCTTACAACGAACTTGGCAGGAGCGTATTCGAGAACTTCGGGACCATCGTGCACATACTCGGCACCTCATTAACGTTGTCGAGACTGTTTTATCTACTCGGATGCTCGCCGAAGCATCAACTCGTGCCGAAACCATCAAATGTGACAATATGTTGCATATCAAGGGTGGTTTATCTAATAAAACATATACAGGACGTTACGACGATGTTAACCCGTTCTTTTCAGAGAGCGAGGCTAAGCGTCTTAACTCCTATGCTGCCATTGCCAAAGCTCATGGAGAGCCTGAGCTCGCATCGAAAATTCTAGACGCTCTGCTTATGCCTTTCCCCGACGAAGATACTATTAGCGCGCTTACGGAATCCCGACTTTTGGATGTGGGATCCGTGCATGATATTTTACGAATGGCATTTGACCGAGACCTCGTCCTAGGAATTGCTCGAACCGGACTCGTCACTGTGGCTACTTCACCCTTTCAGTCCGAAATGTTCGACGATCCATTTCTATCAAAGGAATGGTACGTACTTTCGGATATCAACGAGGAGGGCGAGGAACCTCAACCCCCGAAATCGAAGAAGTTCTTTCTCTAGTAAACTAGAGGTGAACAGCTTTTTCTCGATACCATGTTTGTCACTCATACCCCGTTTTTACAGTGATCTTCGAGACTCTTCCATTTCATTTTCGTTTTCCCAAGTCCAAATCTCGATTTCATATCCATCATGTATAATTCCTATTCGACTCTTACGTTTCAGTAACAAAGCTCCTATAAGCCCAAAAATATGGACCCTCGAATTCTCGACTCTTCGCCTATGTATTTCTATTGCCCTTCTTGCCTCAAGTTCCATTTCTGCGTCTCGATTAGCATGCTTGTCTTTGCTTGTTCTTATTGTCTCTAGTGCTTTTGCCTACTTACAAAAACTACAATGCAGGCTTCCGTGTATGATAGCGCTACGAAGAAAAGAAGTAAAAAGTCAAGAAGTGATAGCTTTAGATACGAGTTACCAGTTCTGTAATTCGAGTCTTTTGCGGTCCGAAATTTTGTCCGATAAACTTAAGTCTTCACAAATTCAGACTTTCAGTCTAAGTCACCTTAACAAACCCGAAATAACCTCGAGCACTGAGATATTAGTTTATCCCCAAGATATACTTGAGGATGAAACTATTGATGAGTGCTATCAGAGATTCAAGAAAGACCCACACCATTTTTATTCCTCGACACGTGTAGACCAAATGCACACTCCACCCACATTTATAACCGACTCAGACTATGATGAGGAATCAGACATTCTGATTTCATGTGACTCTACTGAGACATCTGAGACTACTCCAGTACTAACTATGTATAAGAGAGTTGATAAGAAAGTTAAGCCTGTGTCAGGAACCTTTCCTCAGGAAGCTCGTGTAGACAGACACTTTCCTCATGACCCCCTTCGAAATTTAATCACTCTAACTCCGCATCCACCAAAATTTATCCCTAGTGAACGATTATCATATGAACGTATGGAGAGCCTAAAAATAAACTCACAGGGATTTCTTTGGCCTGAAGAGGAGAAACTCTTTCAACATATTATGCTCCTAAACCAAGACACTTTAGCCTTTGAGGAAACTGATAGGGGTACCCTCAAAGAATCATACTTCACCCCATATATTATTCCGACCATACCACATGTCCCTTGGGAATACAAAAACATTCCTATTCCTCCTGGGATCCGCCAAAAAGTTATTGAACTACTCAAGTCAAAAATCAATGCTGGAGTATACGAACCGAGCCAATCTGCTTATCGCTCTCGATGGTTCTGTGTACTAAAGAAAAATGGAAAGTTAAGACTAGTTCATGACCTTCAACCACTCAATAAGATATCTATCCGAGATGCTGGACTCATTCCTATAGTGGATGATTTTGTAGAATCATTTGCTGGAGCTCAGTGTTACACCGTATTCGATTTATTCTGGGGATTTGATGCACGTAAAATGCACCCAGATAGCAGAGATTTGACAGCCTTCCTAACACCTTTAGGATTGCTACGATTAACTGCATTACCAATGGGATACACAAATGCACCTGCAGAATTTCAGAAGTGTACTAGTTTTGTCCTGCAGGATGAAATCCCACATATAGCCAATGTATTCATAGATGATCTTCCAGTCAAAGGACCGAAGACTATCTACCCTGACGATGAAGGAAATCCAGAGGTCTTAAAAGAAAACCCAGGGATAAGAAGATTTATTTGGGAACATGCAAATGATGTTCACCGTATAATGCACCGAATTAAAGATGTTGGTGCAACATTTTCTGCTACTAAAATTCAGTTATGCCTCCCTGATGTGCTTATAGTTGGACAAAGATGCACACCAGAAGGAAGATTACCTGATACTGAGAAAGTGTCCAAAATCATGAATTGGCCAATCCCCTCAACAGTCAAAGAAGCACGAGGATTTATGGGACTTTGTGGGACAGTTCGTATTTGGATACTAGGATTTTCTGAGTTAGCAAAGCCTATCACTCAGCTTTGGAAAAAAGATGCCCCTTTTATTTGGGGAGAGCAACAAGATTATGCATTTGAGACTTTGAAAGAACGTATATGTTCAGCGCCAGCTATGAGAAGCATTGACTATACTTCTTCAAATCCAGTATACCTTTCAGTAGATTCCAGCTTCATAGCTGTAGGAATCATTCTCTCACAGATTGATGATAATGGTAAAAGACATCCAGCTCGATATGGTTCTCTACCTATGGGAGACGCAGAATCACGATATTCACAACCCAAGTTAGAACTCTATGGTCTTTTCCGTGCATTACGACATTATAGACTTCACATTATTGGAGTACAGAATCTCCATGTAGAAGTTGATGCAAAATATATCAAAGGCATGCTTAATGAGCCTGACCTTCAGCCCAATGCAACCATTAACAGATGGATTCAAGGCATCCTGCTTTTTGATTTCACACTCCACCATGTTCCTGCTACTAGTTTTAAAGGCCCAGATGGCTTATCACGACGCCCTCTAGCCTCAGATGAAGAGATTATTCCAGAAGACGATTCTTGGTTGGATGACATTGCCTTGTTCTCATCCATCACAAAATTCTCTATACTTCCTTACAATTCAGACAAACTACCTTCAATATTTTTGTCAGCTGCTGATCAAGAACAGACTCTGACAGACATCTACAAATTTCTTACCACATTAGAAGCTCCAAGCTTTGAAAGTACTGCAAAGCGTAGAAAATTTGTTAAGCGTACTACCAGGTTTTTCATACAAAGGGGTAAAATGTTTAAGCGTCTACTCAATCGACCACCCTTACTTGTAATCTTCGAACCTGATAAGCGAATTTCTATACTCATAGGAGCACATGAAGATTTAGGTCACAAAGGAGTACAGTCTACCTTTGAAACCATTCGTTACCGCTTTTTCTGGCCTCATATGTATACTGATGTTAAACATCATGTGCAGTCCTGTCACGAGTGCCAGATCCGAACCGTAAAGAAAATGCATATACCCATTACTATCTCTACACCAGCCACAATTTTTACAAAGATTTATATTGACATACTCAAGATGCCACCTGGAAATGGTTTGAAGCATCTAGTGTTAGCGCGAGATGATCTTTCACGTTATGTAGAAGGTAGAGCATTACGATCAGCCTCATCCAAAGCTATGGCCAAGTTCTTTTGGGAAGATTTGTATTGCCGATATGGTGCCATAGGACAGATTGTCACTGACAATGGCTCCGAAGTTAAAGGAGCATTTCAAAAATTACTTCAGCAAGTGGACATTCCACAGATTCAAATCTCACCCTACAATTCACAAGCTAATGGGGTAGTTGAGCGTGGACATTTCAATATCAGAGAAGCAATAGTAAAAAGTTGTGGAAAACACGTATCACGTTGGCCTGAGAAAGTTCCTCAGGCACTTTTTGCCGAAAACATTACCACAAGCCGTGCCACTGGATTCTCACCATTCTATCTCCTTCATGGAGTACATCCTGTATTACCCTTTGATCTCAGTGAAGCTACATTCCTTGTGGAAGGATTTCATCAGAATATGAATCCTATTGATTTCCTCACGTTAAGAATTCGTCAAATTGAACGAAGACCTGAAGACTTGAGACAAGCTGCAAAGACCTTAAAGAAGGCAAGATTTAAGTCCAAGCTTCAGTTTGAACAGAAGTATCACCTCAGGATGCATAAGAAATCATTCAATTCTGGTGATCTTGTCTTAGTCCGTAATACCCAGATCAAAAAAGAATTGAATCGCAAAACCAAACCACGATACTTAGGACCCTTTGTTGTTGAGAGACAAACCAAAGGAGGATCTTACATATTAAAAGAAATGAATGGGACTCTGTCTAGACGTGGTGTAGCCGCCTTTAGACTAATTCCATATATAAGCCGCCAAGATCCTGCCTTGCAAGAAATTGCTGATACCCTTGTCGATGCTCAGCACTCTGAGGAAAATTTATCACCATCCGACTCCGATTCTTCTTCCCTCTCCCAGGACGACTGACATTCCACATCATGAATAATAAAGACCACACACACGTATCCAGTTTGCAGCACGAAATTTCTAAATTGTTTGAGATCCTTCTGGAGGACTGTAACAGACTTCATGAAGATTTCATTTTCCATAACATCAGTACTCATTACCAACAAATGTTATACTACTGAGACAGAAGTTACCAGTCAGTGTTACAACAATTATGTCCAACTTGCGGAATATACTTTGAATTTTTCAGGATTCTCGAGGAAGTTTATCACCTTGTAGATCCAGAAAACAGATGGAGAAGAGAGAGATAAAAAGTTCGACACCATAACCTGCACCTCAACTGGGGACAGTTGCGATTTCTTGTGCCGGGTGGATGTCATGCATGGTATGCAACCCATACCATGACAGATACTTAAGAGGAGTGATAAGGAGTGATAAGGAAAGCTCTCAGGCACTATACACTTTCCTATTACCAAGTTACTCTACCATTTTCCCTATATTTTCTAGCTAGTTTCTTTTTCTTCATTCATCACATCTATTTTTCCCTGTATCTTAATTTTCTTTCCTAAGATTCTATTTCTTTGTGTTTATTTGTATTTTATTTGGACACCAGATTTTCTCAGAAGCCACCAGGATTATTTGTAAGCCTGTCATGTGACTGGGAAATATTTTGGTTTGTAAGGAATTCAAGTTGACTCATCATGATTTGATCATGATTCGTCATGCTTTGTAAGACTTACAGTTGTATTTATAATCCACTTACTAAGAAGGATGACTCACCACACCTAAGGACTTGGTTTGTAAGCACATTCTTACCAATCCATGTGATGACTCATGCCACTTTTTATTCATGCTTTGTAAGATTACACTTTATTTAGTATTTATGTAGTAATTAGGCTGACTCAACACATCTAAGAGCCTGATTTGTAAGCACATTCTTACAAATCCATGTGATGGATCATGCTTAGTAATATGGCCTCCAAAAAGGTATAAAAGGAGCCCATTTTTCACACATGAATATATAACTTCCCACTTTACAATTGTCATCTCTCAAAACGAGTGAGAGTATCTAAGAGTTAAAGTGCAGGCAAATTAAGTGCCTAGAAGTAAGCTTAAGTGAACATATCTAACTCTGAGTTATATACTACCTTACAGGGGTTGACTATATAACAATCTATTCTGCTAACTAAGTGATACACATCTAAGAAACTTCTCTCTCAAAGGAAGGGAGACACGTGACCAACCAACTACTATCTATTGAGGCAATCTATCTTAGGGTGAAACATACCTAACTCCTCTGTAAAAAACCTCAAAACATATCTACAGAGAGATAAACAAGAAGGGGACAATTAAGTAAACCCTCCCAAGAACTCACACGTTATCTACCACAAAGTAGAAAAGTCGTAGACCGTGAACTTAAGGACTGGCAAGAAGTCTTATCCCGTATAATTGTGTTGTCATTATACGTGTGTCGTACATAAGACCCTTAAGTAACAAGACAGCGCACGACGAACATTGTTGTGGACATTTCCAATCGATGCATACAACGGGTAGTAGTCATTTTGTCCAGTCGCTACAGAAACAGTCGTTTTGTCGCTCCCAAGGATTATCGGGACGAATGTTGCACCGTGATTGCGGGGATCCTTTGCAATCTCATCCTAAATAACTAAGTGAGCTAAATAGAACTTGAAGCATTCAAAATGTGAACATACCGCTTGGTCCCATGCCCAGTTACCTGACATCATATTGCGCCATTGGCGCTTTGCATTGTCCCCATCTCCATTAAACTCTCGATATGGTACGTAGTCCATCTCATCTTTAAAATCCGGGTTGGCGAGCATATTGTGGATGACCGTGCGTGGATCGCGAAACCACGCAGTATAAGTTTTGCCCATCCATGGTGCGCTCCCACTCAAATCATTATCGTTAGCATTGTACTTCATAGAAAAACTTTTCCATGGGACGTCACCAACTGGCGTGTCGTCGATAGTTGAATACAAATCACGGTGGTCTGCGAACGGAGGTGCGTCGTTGTGTTTTTCAAGTGTGCGGCCCCACAAGTTCATAAGTTTGTCGATGTCGCCCGCAGACATTTGGACCTTTGAATACAGAAACTTGGCTGTTTCGAATTCAAGTTGATTATGGTAAGGTGTCCAGTTGTCTGGGGATCGAGAGCTATAGGGAGGCGGAGGTGACTCTGGGGGAATAAAATCGCCAGCTTCGTTGCATATACGACCTGCAAAAAGTTAGTGTGAGAGCTAGATGTCTTGAGTCTGGAACGAACCATCTAGTTGTTGATGATAGTCGCGATAGGTGCCACTCAATATTCTGTCCTCTGTCTCATCATTAACAGGCTGATAGTCCATCTCGATATCGCCATTATCCCAGGGACCCATATCATGACGCGCACCAATGGTAGGAGGTTCGTTGGGATTTACAGGATGCAATTTGTGCGGGGGAGCTTCACGTTCCCTTTGCATTTCAAACGAGAAGCCGTGTATAGCATGCCGGTGCTGAGTGAGCCCAGATCTGTTCTTGAAAGTGCGGGAGCAACCAGGATGTGGGCACGGAATAAGGTTCATATTGAAGGTTTTGCGCTTGGAGCGACGGTTACTTGCAGTGTGCGTGGCAGGTGCAGCCTGGATGTAAGACATTGTGTGAGTAGTATGGCTTTGGGCAAGATGTCGTGGTTCTGAATGGATGAAGTTGCATCACTTGGCGGCAAAGTACATAATAATTCACCACCCACAAAGTATTAAAAATACTCTACAACAAATTTCGTCTGTTTTATCTCGTCCTCGCACTGCAAAACTTGACCTGGTCTTGCCGCTTGTCTTGCTGCTTGTCTTGCATTTTTCCCCGCTGATATGGTTTCAACACGTCCATCAAACGCTACAAAAAGACCTGCACAAGTGGTCTTAGACACCAAGCAGAAACGACGCACTCCAGCTCAAGTCAAAGCAGACAATGCCCGCATCCAGAAAGCTAATGAGGAGAAGGAAGAGATGACCCAGAAGGGCATTCAACGAGTTGCTGCTGCGCCGGAGAAACTTGCTCTTCAAGAGACCAACACCTTGGCTCCGAAGAAACCGCATACTCGCCCCATTCAACGTGGCAAGACAACCACAGCAAATGTTCCCTCCGAGGCTGGACCTGCCAATCTATCAGGTCCAGTACTAGATGGTGGATCCAGTCTGGCTGGTCAGGGCATGATGGTGGACAAACCTCAAGTTGGTGACAACGACTGTGATGATGATCCTGGGGCCATGCAGGGAAAAAGGAAACGTGTGCAGAAGACAGTGCATCGCGATGCTGTCAATGCAGCACGTGCTGTCCTTGCTTCACCATCAGTCGCTGATGGCAAATCTGATGTGAAGTCGCGTGACCTAATCGGCAAAGGAAGAACTCCGATGTATGTACTTTGACCATCAACCACCATGTTGCTACTCACCGAACCCACACTCTTCTATTGGAACCTCCTCAACGATTTCACCAGCGATTTGAAGCAAGCATACACAGGTGGCATCACAACATGGGCGCAGAAAGTTCACAAGGTAAATGTTGAGAAGAACGCTTGCCTGGCAAAGCCACCGAAGAGCCTCGCTACCTCGTCTCTCAATCAATCCACCAACAAGGCACTCTCCCAACTCACTAGGGTGACAACCGCTGCCAGTACTGCTACTCCACCACCAGTAACTCCTACTCACTCGACCTTTGGTGACGACTTTGCGGAGGTTGCAGAACCCGGATGCTTTCCAGATGAGGACAATCACCCTGAGCGCATGGCAGCATTTGCCCTTGTAGGCATGAGGAAGCCCAGTGGTTTGCGCAATGCTGTGGCACCAGTTGAGTATTTTACAAGTTTTATCCTTCAATCAATTTTTTTTAAAAGAATATTGTAGGACGTCATTGAAGTTAGGAGCAGTTCACTCACGCCACCTCCGCCTCCACCTTCGCAATATACTCGAGACGCACCTGTCAAAATAGAGCTTTTCGACATCATGGACCTCCGTGGCAACACTTCTGATCAGGACCTCATGTTTGCGGAGGACAAAGACAACGGTGCCGAAGGTGAAGGTCAAGACGTTCAGGTTGAAGGTGAGGGCGATGGTGAAGGTGGTGATGCTAATGAGCACACAATAATTGAAGCAAGCTCCAACACAATGCAAGCAAGCAAGCGGACAACTGTAATGGTAAGCATTACAAAATTCACGCATTATGTGGCACTGAACAACTCATTAGACAAATGTGGATGTTCTCAATAACGATTCTGATGACTCAACTCCACCCACCAAGCGCATCAAAACAGAAACTGGACAAACCCCTGGAAAGGCCACCGGAGAAGTCGTGAAGGCCAAATTCAAGAATGGTGACCTCCCAGCTGGTTGTGCTGATAACAACACATGGCGTGGCACGTTCATTCCTACCGTTGCTCATGCTACTGGCGGAGACAACATCGATCCGTGGCTCATCGAAGATGACACCTTTATTTCAGTCCTTTGGGAAGTTTGGAAAGTCATTTATGATGGAAGGCCGTCATTGATGAACCACGCCATTGTCCCAGGCAGTGCGGTCTATCAAGTAGTAAGTCTCACAATAACTATCCTACCAGCTACTCATTCACACCCTTGTATGCAGACAAAGCAGCGCTTAAGCGAATGGCGTGGTGGATTTGGCTCCGCAGCGGTCATGATGTTCACAACCTTCATGGCAGCTGACCCACTTTACAACAACGAGGACCAACGTGCTGATTTTGCTGATTTTTGGCTCGAGGACAATAGGTGGCTTTTTGCAAACATTGATTCGGATGACAAGAAGGTTCGTGTTGTCTGATCATCACTGTGCCCGCCATATTCTGACATCTTTCCCGTCGTTGAGCTGTGGACAGGAATGTGGCAGTCCATGTTTGTTCTGCAAACCTTTGCAGCGCACCTCAACTATACGCAAGGCCGTGTCCCCGTCTTGTCACTTCAGAGCGAGGAACAATCGTGTCGAACAGCACTTGCGCTCTCTGGAGCGGCGGTAATTATTCACAGGACTGTTTTCAATCATCACACTTATTTTTACCCAGGTCAAGCGCGCTCTTCATCTTCTATCAACCAAACAGATGAGCTTCGAGGTCAAGTCCACTGTCGGCAAGAAGAAGCCCTCACGGAAAGGCAAGGTTCCAGCTACCAGTGGAGAACAGTGGATCGCTGTGATCAGCGAAAACGAGACTTTCTCAGAGCCGCTGTGGGGATACGACACCTCGATGTTTTTGCAGGCCATCAATCGCATTCCTGTCAGCAATATGAAAACCATCATTGAACAAGCACAACAGTATATGAAATCCACGACTACCCGTGGTGGAAGGTCAAAGATGGATGCTGAGGAAGCCCAAGATGAGGACATTGACGAGGAGTATGCTGACATCTTTGCCTTTCGTTGAAGGTGATTTTTCTACTGATTCTATGTATGCCGCTGACAACTCTCTAGACAAAGATAACAAGGTCTTTCTCTTGGCGCTTCATCTCAGGTATTTCCTTCTAATCCTTCAGAATCACCTCCGCTCAGCTCATTTTTTTCAGTCCTTTGGAATCACCGCCGCTCAGCTCATTTTTTGTGTATAGCCTTTGTCCTTTTCCCTTCAAACGAGTCCAACCAGCGCCAGCATTCACTCGTGCCTCATCAATGTCACGGTCATTTTTGTGATGCTGTTTGTGTTCTCCGAGTCGTTCCAACTGTCTTGCTGCTGTCACTCTCGCTATATACAGTTCTTTGCTTGCTTTCTGTCCTGTTCCTGCCCGTTCTTGCTGCCTCTCACTTCCCTCATCATCATACTGCTGTGATTCTAATGCGTTTGTTGCTTATATCACCCTTGCACCACCCTTTAGCTCCTTTGAACGAACTTCTTAATCTCCTCTTTACCGCTGCTTTGAGTTATAGCAATCCATGAGTTTGTTTTGGAATTAAGATCAAGTGGAAATTTCAAGCTCATCAAGACACGATCAAGCCAAAAATCAAGAATTTGGATCTAATTATTTTAAGAGAGTCTGTCTTAGCGCACTTAGACTTATTTGTTCTTGAATGGCTCTCAACCTCGTTCAAGTTTTCATTAAGACAACCTTAAGTAACATGCACTTTTCCTGATGTGCACCTATCCGCTGCTCCGCAAAGGTAACGCTTTTTCGCACGGATTCCCAATCGATATCTAGCAGACAATAATTCAATATCTCGAATGTTGCTTTCACCATAGCACTTGTGGTTCGCCTGGTTGGCGTGTTATCTTCGTAGATAATGGATGTACCGTTGCTAATCGAGGAACACTTCGTCGTTTTTTTTCATCTCCAGATTTTTCCGGTAGGATTTCAAGTCTACCACAAAATTTAACCCTCGAGTATATTAACTGCGAGATTACTTGCGGACCAAGCGACATGTATCCGCACCACTAATAACATCGCCGCAGTGTCCTTCACCTTTACACATCGCAACCTCCTTCCTTTCCCCTCTCAGTATCTGTCCGTATTGAACTTCATGAGCCTGTGTCCGTTTATGTTTTCTTAGATCCATTCAAATGAAAGAGGTCACCCGGCAAATATCGCTACTCAGCTTGTGTGCTTCAAAATTGGCAATTCCTCGACAATGCCAAATATTCCCATGTGGAAGCGGTCAGCAGATATATGAAGATTATTGCGATGCTCTATTATATATTGCTTTCAATAACCTTCTCATTTGTTCATGGGTTCTCTGATGGAAGCTCGGAGGAAAGGTAGATGTATTTTCCCCTTCAAATCTTCATCTCTATCCCAACCTCGTTCGCATGAACATGCAGACATTCAACTCAAACACCAATTCACCATGGGTCTTAGCCACTGCCGGCGAGCCGCAGAAATCTGTAAGTGCTTGGTATTTGTGTCTGACTCGGAATATCATAATAAGTACATGCTTGAACAGTTAGATTCGATTATAGGCGAGGACTCGGGCCTTAGAACTATCAGGAACAGTGTTAGCCATTGTCAGGGGCAACCCGTCGAAGAGAAAGGCGTTATCGTTCAGTCCAACACTTCGCGCACAAGTTTTTCATCGCCTATTTGCCGCTTGCCCAGTGAAATTCTCTCGGAAATCTTTCTTTACTGCTTGCCCAAAGATAAGCATTTGACATATACATCAAGACAGGCTCCTATGTTATTGACAAGAATATGTCGCCAATGGAGGGAAGTTGCTGTTGGCTTGCCCATGTTATGGTGCAGGCTGCGGTTGCAAATGAGATAAGATAACTGGGAGAAGAGAGCTTTCTGCTACGACTCCTGGCTCAAGCGATCAGGAGGACGTCCTCTCTCAACTGAGAATCAGGTGTCGCCCTGACCAGTACAACCTACAAAACCTGCTCCAGTTATATGTTCAGTAAATTTCATTTCTCTCGCTTGACTTTCTACCCCATGCCGGCCCCTTCATAATGGAAGACTTCCTCGCACTCAAGGAGCTCACTATATTCCAAAACTTTCTTGATGAGCCTCCGCGAGCTCTCAACGGCACTCTCTCGAAATTACCAGTGAATCTCCGCAAGATCAACATGGAGAAGGTGTGGATCCACCAAAGGCAATCATATACCGTCCCTGATTCCTCATGGGCCCGCCTCACACATATCGAGATCACCGTGGATGGACTATATACAGTCACCTGCATACTCCATCTATGCCCCGACCTCTCTCATCTGAAGATCGCTGGACAAGCAGTGCAGTGGAGTCCAAATCAAACTCCAGTCACACACGCCAACCTTCAATCCTTATGCATGTATTGGAGGGTACTTCCGGATGCGCACTCGCGGATATTCAAGGTTATGACACTGCCGAACCTCCGTATGCTCGAAGTTAGCCATACGCCGGAGCTGTGGCCCCATGAAGATTTCATGGAATTTTTAACGCAGTCAAAATATCCTCTGGAGAGGCTGGTTCTCGACTGTGCAGTGTCGACAACAGCTCGGCAGCAAGAAGAATATGCTACCCTTATTCCTTCCTTCGACATAATTGCAGGTGTTGGTCGCTCAAATGATGTAGATGAAGAATGGAAGGACTGATGTCTCTAAGTGAGTCTTTTCTTCTTGTTTAAACAGATGTAGTTAACTACCTATTCCATGAAACGATGACAAGGTTAGTTTACACTTACTTAACAGAGGGTGCCTCCATTAGATTTGTAAACATATATTTCCTTTCAATGACGAACTTCAACGATACTTGAATTCGTTATCAAGATATGACTATCAACGTCACTATCGTACGTACTCATCCTTTTCTTTTACATACACAATCACTCTTCACTACACGCCTGATACACGTTCCCCTTTGATTCTCCGTCTCAATCATCGTATTAAATACTTCTCCCCGTCGAATATCGTTTGGTAGGGATTTTACTTAAAATCTAAAGTGATCATTCTCGCTCGTCGTTCCTAGTCCGAGCCTCTCAAATCTTAATATTCGTCGTAGCCTCTGCAGGTTGATCAGATAGTCACATATGTTCTACAATTCAAATTACACTCGCTCGCTCGCTGTATCTTTCGTATCTAACACTGGTGCAATCTCAATCGAAGGCCAACATCTCGTCCTCTTTCGCCATGGCACATAGTCACCCAACACAACGAACTTGATAGCGTTACTGATTCTGTAGGTTCCTGCATCGAGGGCATACATCCCGTCCATTTTGTAAATTATATGTCCGCCTTCGTGTTGTAGGATAACCGCTCCCTGTCTCCTGCTTTCGCACTCACCATCAGAACAAAACGACAGATGTCTACGATTACATCCGAACCCATTTCGACAACGTACTCTCAGTCATTGGGCCATATTCTCATGCAGTATCGAGGAGCAGACCAAGCAGCCCATCACAGATCTCAAGAAGCCGACTTCCGAAGGATATTTTGTTTGAGATCGAGTACATAGCAAGGTCTCTGTAGATTTCGTGACTCGGACCACTGGAGAGTCTGAATAGGATCGATTATCGGAGATTGTTGATATATCTCAAGTGCCTTCAGTTAGTAAAAGTAACCATGAATGCAACATGAATGTACAACGATTGCAGTTACGAGATACCGGAGAAAAAGTTTGAAATTATTAGAAGCAGAAACAAAACCGGCCGCTTCCATGTTGTCCGGGGTTTACAATTTGTACGCGAGAGCCGGGATTGGGGGAAGGATGAGGGGAAACGTAGTCTTGGTCGCGTATCAGGTCATCATCATCCCCGGGAGTACCCGTAGTAGCAGACCGCTGCACATGGATGTATTGGATTTGAGATATGAGAAGAAAAGACGAGAGGAGCATACCAGTCTGCTTGGCGCGATAGGAACAAAATGGGGGATCGCTGGCGATGCATGATCTGTCTGAAAGGGCCACCAGGTTGATATTCGATTTAAGCTAGATTTTAGGGTTGGAGAAGCATTGATGACGGAGGATTTGGTGCTGGCTGGTGCCGGAGTGAGTTGAGACTACAAGGATGTGAGCTTATTATGCAATGATGAAAGGTCCTACTCACGCTCTCGTCTGATTGTGTAAGTGGACGCGGTAGGGGGGATGTACCAGGGAACTGCAACAGAACCGCTCAGTCAAGTGGGAAGCAAACAGGTATAAGAAACATACGTCTAAGGGATTGCGAGGCTCATCGGTGCAAACCGCGTCTGTACGAGAAGAGGGAAGGAGCTCGCGTAGAAAGCGAAGAAAAGTATGTGAGTCTCTTGTAGGAAAGGGTCTCGGTGGGTGAGGGATGGGAGACATGACGGGTATTATCACTGGATTACGGTGCACGGTAGGGTGTGTTGCATCGGACTGTAATGAAGAACGGTGTGGTGTAGATGAATGAGAGAGCGGGACCACGTACGTTGAGTAGATCAGCATGGCGTGAACATTTAGATTTATTGGTCTGTAAGAATATTAGCATATAAATTATGTGTGTATGCGGGGGATGCATACACTAGGCTGCGGTTCTTCTGCAAGCCCAATGCTAGCAAGTATATCGGCTGGAATGTCGCATATATGAATATTGCTGTCATGTAAGCTCGTGTAAGCCAGTTGGCGTGAGTCGGGTGAGAGGACGAGAGCGAAGGGATATTTGTCGTCGAATGAAGCGAGGAGCTGGCGGGACTCGAAGGCCCACAGCTTGATAGTGCCGTAGGAAGAGCTGGCGAGAAGAACACAATCAGATGAAAGTGCTAGATTATTGATGGAAAGAGTGTGCCCTTTGAAAGGGGCTCCGACAGTCTCGAGTGTCGACGCGTCAAACTCATAGATCGTTGTGGGGTAGTCATCTGTGAAGGTAAATGTAGTCACAATGGATTTGTTGTCTGTTGTCCAGAATACTGGCACAGAATTCCATATATAGTCTGAAGTGGATATTTGTACATCCAATTTCTGTGACTGGACATCCCATACCTGCAGAAGGCACCACACCGACTGCCCCGAGAATCGGGGCGAGTCCTGGGCCCAATTGTTCCAATCAGACTTCGCCATGACTGCCAGCTTCCGAGAGTCTTCCGAGAGTCGAAGTGCTGTTGTGCCAGATCCATTATCTCTAAGTTTGAATGGACCGGCCACGAGTTTGCCTGTTTCTAAGCTCCATATTTGTGCTGTCCCATGCTCCAACGCAACCGCTAGCAGGGTGCTGTCCACAGAGATGTCGAAGCAGTTGGTCTGACCGTTTTCATGAAATGTTCTCACGATCCCTGTCTCGACCTCACTGACTTTGAGGCTCCTAAGACTAGCAGTGACAACCCATCGACCATCCCTTGATACCCCCACTGCTTCCATACAATACTCGCAAATTTCCCGAGCCTCCTCGATCTCCTTACCCTCCTGCAGGTCCCATTGCCGAATGGTCTTATCGCCTGATCCACTGATCATTTGCTTTCCGCCGGGAAAATAGGAAATGGATGAAATACATCCAGTGAACTCGGAGTTGCGAGATCTCCATCGTTTATGTCCCTCCAAGGTCATGACTGGCCTCAGAATTGATTTGTTTGCTATTGCACCTGGCTGTGTCGAGCTGGGAGCCATAATGCCTGTATTCGTCGCAAGGTTGGCAAGTATGTTGATTAATGGATGCGCTTGGTGAGTTCTTCTCGTACTTTGCGTGGTTTAGCTTGACCTTGAGTGATTCTGATTCGAGAGCTGCCGTACGTTGTCTGCTAGTTCAGCGTCAGTTCAACAGTGCGTGATGCACATATGGGGGTGTTGTCATCTTACCAGGATGCTAGCAAGGGCAAAGGGCGATGATGAGGATATGGGCATGCATCCCACGACTTCATTCTTATATCTTCCAGGCTTGACAGCTGTCTGGAAGATATAATGTACTGTACAGCGTGTACTTTTTTAATAAACTTCCACAGCATATACATAATCTTATAGTGGTGACCTTAGAGCAGTGTCCATCAGCGCGCATCTCGTGTGGTTCTCCCATCCTAAGGGGCAACGAATTGCCAGTCAAGAAGAAATTCAGAGTTTGAAACTCGTCTTCGCTGGAAGGAGAGTTCTTAGTTCAAGCCACACATTCAAACTTGCGATTATAAGCACTCTTATGGAAGTTTGAGGGAGGAGCCATCATTGAACTGGTGATCATGAACGAGGAGGTTGCTATCATCGACGTATCTGGCGGTAAGTAGAATAACACAGTCCGTAAATGCGCGCGCACCTTCTCATGTGTTCATGGAACCTGAAGAATGAGGGGAAAAAAGAAAAAGTTATTGCGCTGTATGGAAGCACATAATGTGACGACCAAGAGCGGTCGCCGGTCACCATCAAAAGCACTCGTATCTGATCTGATCACAAGTCACTGGGATATCCACCTGGATCTATGGATGATGTTCAGTCGAGTTGAAATGAAGCCCTTTAAATGCCCAATAGTTGTCAACACCAAAGTATAGCAAGGGGTATAGCCTAGAACCAGTCAACCATGAGGTGAGCACCACACCAATCCGCAAATAGAAACTATTTTCCACACCTTGACCGACGCGCGTCGACAAGTGCACTTAACGCAGTATCCCTCATACTTCCACTTATCTGTTCCCTATAAACCATGTTCTTGACGCGTTCTGAGTACGGTGTGTTCATTTTGTCTGCTCAACATCGTCATATGATCAAGCTCATCATGTTTGCAGATCGCGGTGTCAACACATTCTCCCCAGAAGGTCGATTGTTCCAAGGTGTGTTAAACAGCCCGACATACTGAAATTGTTATCTGAAAGGATGCAGTCGAATATGCTATCGAAGCTATCAAGGTACGCATGATATCGTGCAACACGACAATATATATCTCATCTCCCCCAGCTCGGATCGACAACAGTTGGTGTACGCACTCCTGACGGCGTAGTCCTCGCAGTAGAGAAGCGCGTCCAATCCCCACTCCTAGAATCAAGCTCCATAGAAAAGATTATGGAAATCGATACCCACCTAGGATGCGCAATGTCAGGCCTCACAGCTGATGCTCGCACAATGATCGACCACGCACGCGTCACCGCCCAGAACCATGCTTTCACTTATGACGAGAGGATTAAAGTGGAGAGTGTCACTCAGGCTGTGTGTGATCTGGCATTGCGATTTGGTGAGAGTGTGCACGACGAAGAGGCAATGATGAGTCGGCCTTTTGGTGTTGCGTTGCTTATTGCTGGTGTCGATGAACTGGGACCACAACTGTGAGTGCAATCGAGTGGATAGCCTTATTCAATCTGATCCTCTGCGGACTCTTGGTAGATACCACACGGATCCCTCGGGTACATTCATGCGGTATAATGCCAAAGCCATAGGGTCGGGGTCAGAAGCAGCACAAAGCGAGCTACAAGACAAGTGGCACAAGGTATAACGCTCACTTCTCGAATGTGTTTTTCGGTACTCAACACATAATTGGACAGCAAATGACGTTGCTTGAGGCACAAAAACTGACACTGCGAGTTTTAAAGCAAGTCATGGAGGAGAAACTGGATCACCACAACGTCCAGTTGGCACAGGCATGTATCTCCCTACGTTCTTCCCCAAATATTCGTAACCAACTTCGCCACAGGTCACGCCACAGAAAGGCTTTGCAATACTAGATGAAGTACAACTGAAAGAAATTATTGATGCCATGTAATGTTTCAGGTAGATGACAATATAAATCAGGCAGCCCTGAGACATGTCTTTGCTAACATTTGGTGATCGCATAACTTGGTCGATGTTGAGAGAACTGTGTTACTGGTACATCACTTGCACCTATTATACAAACAGGGTCAGCATGTTTGTGACTTCCCTCACTAGTTGACTGAAAGTTAGAGAAATGAGAGTAACATTTGTACGAGAGCATATATATTGTGGCACGTATCACAATAAAATGCGCCAGATGCAAGAAAAGCTAGTACCACATTGTGGAAGGAGTTGTACATTGGAACAGACATGTTCACGCGGCTGTGTGGTTGAACTTTGGCAATAACGGGATAAGCCTAGTTTGTTGTATTTCCGGGCCATCGGTGGCAAAGTACCTGCAATTTCAATCGAGTTGAGTACCAATGAGAAAATATTTATTATCTTTGAGTCTCGTAACTCCAAGAATGGTTTACTCGAGCCAATTTTCCTACTCCATCTAGGTACTCCTTGACTAGGACGTCGACCGAAGGCCCCCATGAAGGAACCTTTGCAAAACCGTCGATAAACCGTTTCTGAATTTCAGCGTGATAATGTGCTGCCCAAGCCATTGCGCTGCCTCTGTCGAGGCCCAATTCCAACATGACAGCACTGATCAAATTATGAAATTCGTTCCCAGCTGCTTGCTCTTTGTTGTATGACATCATGTCCTGTGAAGGTTGTTAGCAGACCGCAAACTACGATGTCCTCAATATCACTTGACATTGTGAATAATTATCAACTCCGTGATGCAGTCAGTCAGATCCACGATTACGGGATGGTAGAACACTACCCGATGGAGTGCATTCCCGTATTCAAATTTTCGGCTGAACCACTGCGAGTTGCAGCTAAGGCCTTGAAGAACGATACTAGAATGTGATGAATCGATACATGTTGTGATAATATTATGAGTGAAGTCCGAAACAATGATGTCAATCCAGACCTAAGACTAATCCATTGAACAGATCAGAATGACACGATGGACAGTCACGAACCATGCTTTCGTTTGCAAAACAAACAAAAATGTTGAAACTGTGCCCACAATTATCCCGACGACACTTTGATCGCATGAGTTGATCTTCAAAGTTTAAGTGAATCGAGTTCCCGATTATCTCTAAAAATGACGCGGAGCTGTTGGCGTACTAGAATATGAATAGCTCGTTTCCAGACCTTATTGCTAGCCTGGAGTTCGAGGAGCACTCGTGCAAAAAGATCCTCTCCCTAGCAGACCGTCCCTAGTATACGCACTGACAGACCTGCCTGCCAAGTGAAATGATAGATTTTCAGCTTTTTTTCGTGTAAAATTTGACAGCCCTCCCGGGATTGCAGTCTGAGATTTGATCCAAGAAAGTGGTGGAAAAAAGTATTGGCAACGGAGGTACAGCCTGAGGAAGAAGTGTTTGTTGTGGTCAGACTTCGTCTGCCCGGCGTCGAGAACCAAAATTACCAAATTTAGTCATGTTGATTTATTTGACGCCACTGATTACCTTTCAAAATTTTACTACCCGTGCTGTACAATACTCCTTAGGTTTTCGGCGGCCAGCAGAGGATGGCAGTCACAATGTACGACTTTCCTTGCCGAGACAGTTGCCATCAGGTCAACCTGTGCTCATCAATGGCACCTGGAAGCCATGTCCGCCCGGGCCAGTGATATTAAAGTGAGCAGGATGTTCGACATACGACATTAAAACCTTCTCCCCCAGCAATGCGCATATTTTTCTGCACGATCTTCTACCTCGTTCGAGTGATTCAAGCCTCACAGACTACCAATACTAGCGACGGTTTTGAAGCTCTGTCGTTGTCATTCACGAATAGAACTTTGTGGAATATTGTCTCCAGCTGTCTTCTTACTCTCTTTGCGTGTATATACAGCACCGTCCACCCCAATATTCCGAGTCCTGAGGACAGCCCCGTTCGTATCTTACGGCGGCGACTTGGGATGATGATAATGGTGCTATTATATCCTGAATTCATCATCGGATGGGCCATGAACCAGTGGCTCAGTGCTGGTCAGGTTACAAAGCAATTCAAGAACTCAGGGTATTTCGATGTTGAAGCACCTACAGAGCAATATGAACTTGAAGGTGAACCGATCATTCGATCTTGCATTCCTCATATCTCGCTCACTTCTCAAGATCGTGACGGCACTCGACTTCTCGGACCGGATGCTGAAGCTGCTGCTTCAGCAGTTCATAGTGCTCCGGTGTCCACTTCAGGATGTAGGTTAACTCACGCTCTCGCGAAACCATTCAAAAGGTTATTGAAGGATTATTTTTCAAAGCAGTCTGAAGGTAAGCTTGATTCATGATATCTCAAACGATAGTTTTAACTCATGTGATTCCGTAGATTATGAGTGGACTCAGACACATAGCTTCTTTGTGCTGATGGGCGGTTTCACGCTTTATGATGTAGATGGGAAACCCTACACTACACTACATCCTGACCAACTTCTTAAGCTGATACGCGACGGGTGTATCGATGCACCTGCCATAACGGCAAATCAAATCCGCGACAAGAGCAAAGGCAACGTTATATCAAAAGGAACGCTCATGCTTCAGGTGGGGTGGTTCGTTACCCAGCTCATCACCCGCGCCATCTATCACCTCGAAACCACCGAGCTTGAAATAGCGACACTCGCTTTTGCGGTTCTTAATTTTCTTACATATCCTATGTGGTGGAATAAGCCTCTCGATGTACAATGTCCTCATCCAGTGTACTGGAAGTCAACTACGTCAGTTCCAAGCGACTACTTTAATGGGTATGTTATTGCCTCGATCAATTTTACCGCTACTGATTATGTCTTCCTCAGGTACGAAGATCATGACGAGTCCCTCCATATGCTTGGGCAAATCCTTTTCGCATTCTTGTTTTCACCTGGAGAAATGCTGAGCTCCTCCGAGTTTAATGGGTCAACCTCACTCCGGATGCTGCGAGTTCAAACATTTGGTGGTAGCATCAAACTAGAGGGCTGGCGTAATTATGTTCCTTCAACTACCGCATTCCTTATGGCAACGATTTTCGGCGGCATCCATTGTATCGCTTGGTATTTTACCTTCCCCGGGTTGTTGGATCAGTTCCTATGGCGCGTAGGTGCTGCTGCTGTAACCGGCATACCCATTGCCGGAACCTTAATCAGATTCATGATAAGCCCGTTCGCTGCATTTGTTGGTTGTCCATACGTCGTAGGACGTCTCATTCTCTTGACGATTATGTTTGCCACTGTACGCAATCTTCCTCCTGGCGCATACTTGACGGTGTCGTGGACGAGTATCATGCCGCACTTGTAGTTCTGCTCATGGCTCTTGTCTTCATATATCTTTGCGATCATATTTACGCAATGCCATGCTTGTGGTGCCAGATGAATGGATTCGAACGCTCTGCGGAGTACCCATCATGCGAACAAAGTTTCAACAAACCTGGACTTGCTCATTGACGAATCTAGCAACAATGGGCAGCGAAACAGGGCTGTTTGGACCCCCGTGACTGGTCTTGAAACAGACGACTAACGAGGAAGTGACAGGACAAGAAGCGTTCATCTCTATTGTCTAGATGTCGGTGCTCTGCACACAAAATATCATAGGCTCCGAACGATACACTCGGTCGTATGTACCTCACTGTTTTGTTCTATCATGATTTTCAATGCAATGTCTCATTAAATCGGCACGCAGTTAGAATTTCTGGACTCTTTTGAGCCAGATTGATATATATATAGTGGGTTGGGCAGGATTGCCCGGCCCGGCCACCGCGTGTAAAGTGTGCAGACTGATGACTCGGATCTAGTGTCTGAATTAGAAACCTGACGCCATGTGATGTGAGAGATAGATGATAATATTATAACGCCTTTCCTGGCATCTTGTCGCATTGGAATGAAGGGTAAGAGTAGTCGAACGTTAATACTGGTATGAAAAATCTAATTAGCGGAAGGGTATGGTAGATCTGTACTACTACTAAGTCAACAATCGTAATGCTGGACGCATGGTATACAATCTGAAAGGTCTGAATATGAGATAGAAGGACAATATTAGAACTCATGGATGATGCTTGGAACGAACAATTGCGAATAACAGATGAATAAAGAGAGGGCATAATAGTACGCGGATAATGTAGAAATCCGTCAAGGGAATGATTTTAGGCGCCTCGGGTAAAGAGCGGTAAAAGGCGTTACATCAAATGAATGTTTTTCAAGTTGATGGTAATGATGATATCTCGTACTGTAACAAAGCTGTAAGCAATCAGCTTTGAAAGACACAATATCACGAACCATTCTGAATGATCGTGGCAGTGCGCCTGGTGTCAGTAACTGACGTGAGATGAACTGTCGTGCAGTGTAAGAAGTGAATCTTCCAATGTTAAAGTTTGCCTACTCTTGAACTCCCTCTCCTTATTCGACGAGAATGCTTGATGAATGCTCCCGAACTTGTTATAAAAGTCTGCACGAAACCACTTGAGAGGTACTCCTAATGGCAAGGACCATTACCACTTACATGAAGATACATTTTCGTAATCATTCGGTCTATCACCATAGCGCGGCATGTGATGGCTGAGTCGTACACCGCTCTTGAGCTTTGCCTAGAATATCGTCAGCATCATCGCCTTGCTTTCCAAATGAGAAACAACAGACCTGCAAAAGGTCGACCTTGTTTAGGAAAAGAATGATGCTAACGTGGGCAAGTAGTTTGTTTGATACGACGGATTTCCATAACAGTAAGGAGTCTTCTAGTCTGTTTACCTCTGGAGCCTATACAATTATCAGTACGTTACGTAGAGATGAACAAATCACTTGCTGACCTCTGTCAATACCTGATCGAAAGCAGAGATAGGTGCCAGAAAAATAATCGCATTTACTGCATGGTGATATCAATGAATGATCCTGATCAAAAGACGAGTTATATAATTACCATCTTCGAAGTAAGGCGCCCAAGCGTGCCGTTGATTTCGGGAACCTCCTACGTCGTAAATTTTCCATGTGATGAACCGGCGCTGGGAATCGGCGATTGAGAAAGAGTGCTCGACGACGCCTGTGGTCTTGAGCCGGGCTTTCAAGACATCCTCTAAACAAATATTGTTAGAAATGGCATGTTTTCAGACAGCCAATAACCTACGGTCGCTCGGAAAATACCGTAGAGCGGTGATACGGGATATTTCGTCCAAAAAGCTGTTTGTTGTCAAGAAAAAAATACGGTATCAGATACTAAAACACCCACAAGCCACTGCCCTCTTCCACTCTGATCCGTTTCTCCCGTAAGCGCTGTTTAACACTGGGGTCTTTCCATAATGCCAACATTGCTTGAGCGCAAGAATTGAGCACATGAACAGGGTCGCTTGGATCGTCCCACCAGCCCTCAATCTCATTGGTGTGTGCGCTCTTAGGACTCTTGATCCTATTGCCAAGGGAAAAGGCCTTTTTCCAATTCGAGGTATGATGAACGCTCACTTCCACATTCTTTGATTTAGACGAGCTGTTGCTTGACCCACCAGGAGAAGGCAGACTCGTCGAGGGTGAAAGCGGGGAGGATGTTCGTGAGGGCGGTATAGTGATGAATGGCGCAGGTCGGCCGTTCTTGCCAATAGCAACTTGGGTATCAGAGTTACCGTTTGCATAGATACTCCAATCAGGTTTCGAAGGAGCAGTGTGGGTAGGCTCGTCTTCATTCGGAGATGATAACATTCGGATCAAGCGTTCCTCCAGCTCCCTCAGAGGCTCCAATGCATGGCGATATTGGGGATACTTGGCAACCCTAGTCGCAGAAATAACGGAAAGCTGGTTAGTCAAGGAGATCGCGCAACCAGACGCAGACTCTTGATACTCTGCTTCGTCAGGTTGGTCTGATTCAGGGGAGACAGCGTCAAGGATGCTGGAATTAGGCGACATTATCAAACATACTACTAGTTTTGAAGTGGTAGTATGACTCACCGGCGAATGGATCGCACAAGGTTAAGATATATTACAGCTCTCCATGCGATTCGGTCAGCATGGAAGGCAGCAGTCGCATGCATCAATTGAAATTCTGGATGAGATATTAGTCAGTGTGGCCCAGACATGTTCGATGCGTAAAGTTATTATGTTCACAGCTCGGTTTGCATAAAACAGTAGAGGGATGAAGCAGAATGTAATGATGACTCACGTTTCAGAGTCGTACTCTTGCCGCTCTCACTCTGCCCCAGAATCAAGACCTTAATTTCAGGTTTGGTCTTCTTCTCTTTCTTCTCTGCACGGAGCATTTCATCGATTACATCGCTGACCCGCTTAGCCTCCGACTCTGCTTCCAATCTCCTTTCACGATCTGCAGCACTCTCGTTTGGAGGGGGCATGAGCGCAGCAGCCAGTGGATCGGAAAGGGATCGGCGTCGGTTTGGCTCCAGAGGCCGAGCCATTGTCGTGGACAACCACAGGACAAGCAAAGAGACGATGAAAGTCTAAAGAGAAAACCGAAAACCCAATCGTGCTTGAGAAATGGTTTATAAGTGCAACAGGCTAACAAGAGGCTAGACGTCGCGACAAGCGCTTCCAAAAGAAGGTTCCACTTGGCACGTGGCTATTTTTTCTGAATCTCTCTTATTTTGGCTTGTCACGCTAAGGTTACCTTTAAAAATGCGGCTTCCTGGGCGATATTAAGTAAAAACACAGAGAGCCAGGTCAACGCCTAGTGGTACGCCGCGGAGAGTTTTATACTAGACGAACTTAACACCGTGCACTTACGCAGAAATCGCAGCTAGCTTAGGTTTGTTTTCACAACCGCCGATGTCAAGTCTGTCACGTCGGTTTCTTCAAAAATCTCCGACATGCAATTTACGCTTGCAAGGTCAATTATTTGGGAAAAGCCTCCTGCCGAGCGAAGGACCACATTTCATCCGCTGCTTCTCCATTCCGTGGTCCAAGGGAGCGGCTCTCGATAACTTTAGAGCCTCTACCGATAACTTATCGGTTCCCTCGGTTGTCTTCCAGTAAGGGGGGGTTACTGTGGGCTGCTTCAGCGCTTGAACCTAACGTAAATATATTGTGTGGAGGCGTTACGACGATATGGACCGTTTGCATCAATGTGCCATGTGCCTACCCGCTGGCATGCTGATCAGTCTTCTCACAGCTTCATGTACGGTACCGCGGTTTCAACGTGCTCCCATAGGCTGTGATCAATTGACCCATTCCAAGACACCGCAAAGAGCCTCGCTGAGGGCTCAATCGGGTTGCGTCGTGTTTGTATAGAAGACCTGTTCTTCGCGAAGATAAGTCACTAGCACCGGCGTAGAGCTTCATTAGTACTAGACGGTACTTATGCAATTTTGGCTGCACTCTTATTTTTAGTTCGTTCTTTCCTTCATGTGGACGTTGTTGCTTCTCCCTGTAAGTACCTGAAGACCTCATTCCGCCCACCTCAGCTGACAACTTTTGATAAGTGTCGTAAATGATAACACCTTCCCAGGCTTCTTACTCTACTTGAGCATTTCGA
Organism: Suillus cothurnatus; assembly: GCA_016758765.1. Lineage (NCBI taxonomy): Eukaryota > Fungi > Basidiomycota > Agaricomycetes > Boletales > Suillaceae > Suillus > Suillus cothurnatus. The sequence goes on along the minus strand of JABBWL010000212.1, from coordinate 54,013 downwards.
CGACATACGCACAAGCCTCTCAGATCTACCAACACAAAGGAATAAAGGAATAACTTCTCGCATAACACACGTTCCCCGTAGTGTTTGTCGTAAGTTGTTCCATGGATTGTCCCTGGGTGGCGATGTATTGCTGTCCTGATACCATCATGATGTTGATATGTATTGAAATCACTGCCACAACTTTACTCGTGTGCAATTCTCGAGCATTCCAGCCACCTCAGGCTCCTTGTTGACGAAAATGTTGGCCGTCAAACATCTTGGCGGCACTGGTATTTTGTTATACGAACGAACTGAAACTGGTTCTACCCATGAGCTAGCCCATCGATCTTCTGAAACGTTGATTCAGGAAATCACTTCTCAGATGTGCTGGAACACTCGCCATCAAGGGGTAACACAACAGATAGCATACATCGCCCTCGCTATGCAGCTTGCGAATATAGATATCATCCTGCAGGTGAATTGATATCAAAGTGGCTTTCGCATCCTCGTTTCCATTCTCTTGTATGTCCATTCGAGTACCCTTTATCCGTTCTGCATCTCTTGGAGGAGGCGCTTCCATTCTTCTCTCCACGGGAACCCTACCTGTGCCCACAGGACTGCCACCAACTCCGACTTTGTCCTCCAGCTACCCACCGGATGTAACCCAGAGCACAAATAAGCAGAATGCACAATTGTCAATAAGTCTGTCATCCTCGCTGACGGTACGGAGCACTCTTTCGTCTTGCGAAACACATCGACTTATTTTATTACAGACATCCGGACATATCCCCAGCGCCTCGATTAGCACGCCATTCTCATCATTGTACGTTCCGTTGTCTTTACCCATCACAGCAATCCGGTGAATTTCTTATATGGGCGTCATAAGGTCTCAGTCAGATGGCACGTTGACTGATTATAAGGGGTCAGAACCTAGCACGGATACGTTGACATCCATCTTACCTTCTTCACATTCGTCAATGAGCACTGGTGGAGGAGCACCGACAAATGGCCCACCGTCAGGCGGCAGGATCATCACCTTACCGCCACCTGTAAGCACGGGCAGGACAAGTCCCCAAAGCGGTCTTACTACGTTTGGCCCTCCAAGCAGTTCCGCTACGAGTGTCTCGTCAGATGCATCTAGTCCCTCACCTCCTAGTAAGGAATCTGGGCTTGGTTCAGGAGATCTTCCCGTGATAGTACCACCGACTTCGCCACCTTCATCCATATTCACCTCGCCACCTATAACCATACCGACTTCACCACCTTTAACCATACCGAGCAAACCGACTTCGCCATCTTCATTCATATTCACCTCGCCACCTTTGACCATACCGACTTCGCCACCTCCATCCATACTCACTTCGCTACCTTCAGATACACCAACCTCGCCACCCCCACCTCCGCCACCCACGCAGAAACCATCTGTACTATCAACCACGAGCCAACCTAGTACAATTCTGGGGCAACAGACATCCGACCAACAGTCAACTTCACTATTGACCTCGCCAATTTCAGGCAATCCCAAAAATGGATCTCCTACATCTAGTGCCACTTCAAGTGCTGATGGAAGGGGAATGTCACCATATAGCTCATCGATACATGATCCTGCTACCTCGCCAATGACAGTGTCAGGTGCACGATCTTCTCATGCACCTCAATTCCACAGCGAAAGTTCTGTGAACACTCTAATCCCTACTGGGAATGGCGTCACAGTCTCGTCCACAGATTCACTTACGCCCTCTGGTGGTTCTATGGGCAACCCGTCTTCCACTACTCTTCACTCGCCGTAAGTTATTAGAACTATTACCGGAATGCGTTGACCTTATTATCTGATTCTAAGTCTCACCGGAGTTGCAGAAAATGTCATGGGCACGACGTCGCCCATCCCACCTTCAGGGGATACGTTCTCTTCGATCACCTATACTTCAATCGGTACCTCCACTATTATATCATACTCCTGTTTTGGGTCAACCTCAGTACTTGTGACCCTGGCATCAACCTCGACGTCTGTGATTCGTACCACAACCCCAGTACCGACTTCGGGAGCCAGGTATGTCATTTCAACCATTTCACATTACATATAACCCACTGAAATAAAGGTCAAATAAAGTCCCCATCATTGAAGGAATTGTAGGTGGAGTCCTAGCGCTTCTGCTTCTGTGTATTGCAGCATGTTATCTCATCCGCCGCAGGCGGCGTTTGCGGACCCACCAACTTTACGATGGTGACCTTACCGCGGTACTCTCTCCAGCAGAAGCAGCGACAATGCGTGTGAATCGTCCTCACAGTCTTACGTACAGCTCTGTTGTAGGGGGGCAAGGTACGAATGAGAGTCGTGGCGACCTGCATCACGCCGCAAACTCCTTTGGTTCATCAGCCTTCCCTCACCCCTCAATTTCCGGTTCCTCGCACAACTTTTCTTGTAATCTGTCAGGCTCAGTATTGCACGAGAACTTTGACAGGGAGAATTATGGTGTTATCTCTTCAGAGAACGAATCAGAAGGCACAGAGAGATATTTCGCGAGCGCGCAGAGTTTTTATGGGTCTAATGATGGGCAGTCTAGCCTGAGCGACGGTATAGGTATCGCGATCGGCTCTCAATCAAGCATAGATCTCCACTCATATTACACCGCTGCTACCACGCTTGTCGCGGGGGCTCACGCAATTTTGGACAATGACGAAGGATGCTATAGCCCCGGACCAAGTCCTTCGGCATTCCCCGTTCCCCCTGTGAACCCGTTCCTCGATGGCGTCCGAGTCGTCGATCTTTCTAATTTTGTGGCCTCTCACACATTACAAAGTCGCCAAGCAGTCTCAGCTTTATCTGAAGACCGCGCGCCAACTCCAGTGAAAATTGGCCCATTGTCAGAGCAACAAGCGTCTTGGGAGGCGGCCGTAGCAGCTGCGAGCCCTGTGGGTCATGATGCGCCCACGCCAATAGCAACACGGAGCCTCAATGCGTTTATAGATGATGAAAACGACCATGATCCGTCAAGTAAGGACCTCCAAGCACCCACGCAGTCGCGTGTCTCAGTCACGGTATTCAATGATTCGTACTTCATCGTCAATCCACTTTTACGCGAAATGTCCCAGGAAGGGTTCAGCGATGAATCTAGGGGCAGTGATGGCCACGAGACTGTCTCCGTCATGTACCCATATCCGTTTGAGTTCAGGGACAAGGGCAAGGGGAAAGAGTACCTGTCCGCTGACTTGCTGGATGACCCCAAGAATAACAGATTATCAAATGCCAGCTCTGGTCTTTTGTTCCCCGAGAATCCAGTAAGTCCTGAAATGGTTTCAGTGAATCGTTTCACTGATGCACGATGTGTTCAGTCACAGTGTGGTGTTGCACTCTAAGCAGAGGACAATTTTTATTGATTATTGATTGGCCCACGCCTTAGCTTACACTCTTTTGATCATCGTGACTATCTTATTCAGACATACAGACAATTTGTTCTGTGACATATTTTGCATAACTATCATGATAGTTGTCAGTTCTGATGGACGTAAAGATTGCGCAGTTCCCACAATAGTACAAACCGACATGGCCAAAACCCCGGCAAATAAGCATTCTGTGTTACTGCTCGTTGGGACGGATGGTTCCAAATCAATGATGAGTCTGACCCCTGGGTTGTAGTACAACTCAGTCACCCACCCCAGTGAAGATGGGCGTTTCCACGTTGTCTTGTAAGATAAACTTGGAGGATTCACCAGCAATGTTTATGAAAAGCATCCGTGTGTCGCTTCCCATGCGCCCCTCTCATTCCGTGATCGTCGCTGAAGTCAACCTGCCTCGGCTACCATCGCTAGTATTGACATGTAGTAAGTAGCAAGTCTGTTTCGAATGCTTATGATAATGCTTTAATTCAGCAACTGATGTATTTTTTGCAGCATATCCCATGTCCTTACATGCACATATCGTGATTTCAAGCTGAATCTGTGTCGCGTACTCCTCCCAAGAAAATTTTCATTGTGGTCAACACGCTCTCGTCGGACTTGGCCACACGCATGTCCTGTCATCTCTCTTGTCAATTGTGTGAGTTTGAGATTTGTGGTTATCTGACTGCGCCGATTGTCGTAAGGGTGGAGTCCGCAGGAAACGCAGTATGCCGAACGCGAAATCTGCGTGTTCAGAGTCAAATTGGAATTGCCTGGCTTCCCGAAACCTCTTTGGCTTGATCTCGGTGAAATTTTTTACCCTATTGCATTCGATAACTGGCAGCCCTGAAAGTGGCAGGTGTATAAGATGACGTCGTGCAGCGGGAGACATCCCAAAGCATGGCCGCTCTCGAGCGGATTTTATAACTTGAACACGTCCTCAAATTTGATTCACATCCTCTGGCTATCGATATGTGCTTCCAGCCCAAACATGATGGTGCGCCTTCCGAGCATGTGAATGCCGACGGGGAGGTGTTTGTCTTGTCTGTGTGCTCTGATGACGAACCAGGAACAGGTGGACTATTTGTCGAATCTTCTTGGTAGAAAGCCACGGTGGTGGGACAGTGTCTGGCCGCGTAATGATTGGGAGTGAACATAGATATAGTTCAATATGGAGTCTCCGCCGTTGAATCACTTATAATAATCTGCATGTGATATTCGAACTTGGACCTTCGCGAACAAGCAAAGTTACCTTTCAAATACGCACTAGTAGTACACGTCACACGTCCCCTACGTTCAAGTATACGTTTGTACTCGTTCGGCTTCGTTGGTCAGGACCCAAGGGGGTGACAGCCTCTCTAATAAGGTCTCATTCTGTCGACAGGGCACCAGGGAAGTCAATCGAGAAATAAGTAGCACAAACATAACTCACCTGTCCATGACTGGTGGCATAACAATTACTCCCTTGCAACTTTATCTCCAAAACACACTCCTCATTGCCTAATCCTGCTCCTTTTCGTCCTCGGTATCTGCCTCTTCGTGCCCCCAGTCATCGGACTATCATATCAGGAGGATATACAAAAAAGGGAAGTATAAAGCAAATTTGCGCAGAACATATTGTGGCCCAAAGCAAAGTGGCACGTCAAAAGAGCGTGACATGAAGCACGTATATGTCACATGTGACAGGACGCGTCTTAGATATCCGCGACGATGAGCATCATCCCAAATCCTCCGCGCTGGCAAGCTAGTGTTGATCCTACATCTATAGATGTTCCAGGTCTTGACACTAATGCATCTGTCAATGACCAGATCGATCAGATCGAACAGCTAATAACCATTAAGCTTCAGGTGGTGTTAATCATGTGCTTATTACCACTCAACATTGATAAAGTCGTTAGAACATCGACACGAATTTCTCAAAGATTCAGAATATCATGGCTACAAAGTTGCTACCAGCCGTAAAGCGATATGCCGTGAGCACTGAACCCGTTCGTGAAGCTGCAAAGGTAAGTTCGATTTGTCCTGTTTTCTCGTCGATGAAACCTATCATATTATCTCAGTTCTGGACATCGTTTTACGAGAAAGCCGCACAAGTACATATTCCTACATATGAGGACTACTCCTCTTTGCATGATCAACAGTCAGAAGCAATACCCCAGGCCGAAAGTTCCTCCACCCGGTCCGACGCAGAGGAGTCTTCTCTGTTCAGTACCGAAGATGATACAACGCCTTCTCATCGTCGCAATCACACTTACGGTCCGAATTCTACTGCATCTGAATCCTCTTTCATGCCGTCGAATGCAGTATCATCTACCCCCGCTCGTACTGGGTTGTCTGGCAATGATACTGTGGATGATCAACCTTCTTGGAGTGCATCTCTAGAATCTCCACTGGTTCGGCTTGATCGTGAGCTGCAGAACTTTACCATCGGTGAGGATAGCAAGGCCTCAATGGGCCAAAATTCTACCTACAACAGCTTTGCTTATGAAGAAGAAAACACTGTCCAGCAATTTTTGGATAAGGGAAAGTCAAGGGATTATCCGCATGGGCACTCTGATTCGGAGGGTGCATCACGCCGAAATTTCCCATCCTTGCGGGTTCCACCCAGTGCGCTCCCCACCCCTTGTGGCCTCCCAGCTAGCGCAAGGATATCTCCACTGAAAGTTAAGCCCAAGACACCCGTAGCAATTCCACAACATCTACACGCATATCTTCCTCCACGAAATCATCCAGACCCCCCACTGCCATCGCCTAGGAGGCAACGATATGAGCGCTCTCCGCACAAGCCATACCCCCCGTTGTCATCCATCTCTAATTCGTCATCCATGCTAGATATACCATCTCTAACGAGACCATCCGATGATTCGAACAATGATTCAAACAAACCATTTGATCAGTTCAACGACTCTTTCGATGACTCGGCAGAACTTATGCGTGGTCTTTCACCACCGCGGACAGTGGCGTTTCCGCGTGGACCGAGGTCTAGCGTGGGACTGGGACTGCTACCTCCACTTGGTCGGACACCAGGCAAGGACTTACACCATGCATTGGGAAGGACACCCAGGAAGGAAGCTGCAGAACGTATACGTCGCGACCTTCTTGGAGATGTTCAATCTGATCACAGTTCCGTCCGGAGTAGTGCCACCGTAGACCGGTTTGGTGGCTTCAAGAAATTTGGTTACTCTATTCCAGAAGGCACAGACGATACCATGTCTACGATCCCCACACCACCATCCATAACACGATATACCCGTCATGCTTATCTCTCTGAGTACGACGGCAAGGATGTGAGCTCAAGTTATGCAGGCATAATGCACAGGCCAGGACCCAGCATACCTGAATCCGCCTCTATATCAAAATCACATTCAGTCACATCTCACCAAAGTCTCGAAACAGCACGGCTTGCCCCTACTTCTCAACCACAAGCCCTCCAAACTCCCGATCCATACCCTGAGCTTTTCCATTTTCAACATGAAGAGCTCAGTACACTGCAACCAGCTGGCCCTAGTCCAGACTCCGACTCTGATTCAGACTCTCTCGGCGAGCCTGCACATCCAGGACAGCCATCGACTGCATTCCTAATGGCCTCCGCACGCAATCAAGACGCGGACGATTCATTCGGCTCGTCGAATTCAAACCACTCCAGTGACTCGATCGGAGGGGGTTTTAGCGACGAAGGCGGTGCGGTGCATCCATTTGCACGCACCGTGGAAGATGATGGGAATGGTTTTGACGATAGTTTTGATTCTGTTGATGGCGATGGCGATGATTTGGAAGTTCCAGAAGAGACTGTATTTGGTATCCCTCCTGCGCAGCGCAAGTACGGGAGAGGTCCTGGTGAGCTCAGGCTTCTCGGGGAGGATCTTTTGCAGGATACGATTGGTATCGGAAGTCAGCTGGCGAAAGCAGGAAGAATTGAAGAGAGTCCGACTCCGTACGGGAGGGTCTAGCTGTGTCTCAATCACTTGCATCATACACATTTCATCAAACTCATAGCTAGTCCCCAAGGCTCTGTTGGTATTGACTTGAAAGCTCAAGTTCAGAGCATGTGAAAACGATTTACTCCCAAAAGTCCATCGACTAAAATACAAATAGGACTCAAACCACACCTACTATTCATCTTCCTTGATGTCAACCAACTCACGCCCCTCCTCCACCATCTCCCCCTTTGCACACCCCACCGCATCCACAACACCAGCTACCTCAGCACGCAACACAGTCTCGGTCTTCATACTCTCCAACACCACCACTGGCTGACCCTTCTCAACGCGATCGCCGATGCTGACTTTCACTTCTACTACTAAGCTCGGCATCGGCGCACGCAACGCACCCTTGGATGAGGCTAGAACATCCTGACCAAGGGAGAGGAGGTATGCAGGAGGTGGGATGGCCAACGTAGTCTTTGTTCCCGACGCTGAGAATACGTGTAGGCGTTCCATGGTGTTCGTCGCGCGTGACGCAGGGTGGGAAGGAGGCGGGCGCTGCGACACAATTGTGATTTCTGTCGAAGCTCCGTTGAGTGTCGTGCTCAATGTTGTAGGTGAAACCAGGCGAGCCGAGACACCTTTGAATGTCTTTGGTGTGGCAGAGTGAACAGCTATGTCGAAATGGTCTGGAGATACGAATTTCAGAGAAACCCGGGTGGGATCTGCGGAGGCATCATCTGGTTGGATGGAAATGGTGCGTTCGTAAACATCTCCACCAAAGCGTCTTGAAGTCAGTGTTGTCCATGGCGTGGAAAGGCTTGTAGGCTGGATCGGATGTTCTCGTAGTGCGACGAACAGCGCTGCTTGTGCCAGTAACTCGGCTGAGGGACTTTCGATAGTTGGGAAAAGCTCTTCGTAGTGTTTCTAATCATAATACACTATAAGCTTGAATGAGAGGGAGAGATGAATCGACACACCTTGATGAAGCCAGTTTCAACCTCTCCATTAATAAATGCGCCATTGCCAGCAAGCATTCTCAAAAACTCAACATTCGTTGAGACACCGACTACTTTGTATTCTTCAAGCGCACGACGAAGAGCACGAAGCGCAGAGGACCTATCGCGTCCATGCACCACCAGCTTAGCAATCATCGGGTCATAAAACACACCAATCTGTGCGCCCTGCGTGAATCCTTGCTCTAAGCGCATCGACGGTGCCACGTGCGTTGAGATATCAGGCGACCGCTTCACCGAGTCCAATTCTGAGCACGAATCGTTGTGAGGGAGTGATGGGATAGGAGGGGCAAATACATGAGTTGGTTTCGGGGTGTGAAGGTACAATAGTGGTCCAGAGTCAGGTAGGAAATCGTTCCGAGGGTTCTCGGCATATATCCGCGCCTCAAATGCATGCCCGACGAGAGGAATCTGTGCTTGCGAAAGTGGAAGAGGATTACCAGCCGCGACTTCCAGTTGCCACTCGACAAGGTCAAGGCCGGTGATCATCTCTGTGACGGGATGCTCTACTTGCAAGCGGGTGTTCCTGAAATTTCATGAGTGGTATGCCGCACAACTGAAAAGTACACACATTTCCATGAAGTAGAACTTCTCTGTATCGTTGTCGAATATGAATTCCACAGTCCCAGCACCTACGTAATTCACGGCCTTTGCAGCAGCAACTGCTTTCGCTGATAGGTCTGCACGAAGCTCGGGGCTCAAGCCAGGCGCCGGGGCCTATCAAGGATCGTCGATCTATACACTTTTGGTACAACTTTCAAACCTACCTCCTCGATAATCTTCTGGTTTCTCCTTTGCACAGAACAGTCTCTCTCCCAAAGACTCACAGCATTCCCAAGTGTATCCGCAAATACCTGCACTTCAATATGTCTGGGACGCTCGATGTACTTTTCTACAAGTACATCTGCGTCACCGAAGCTTTTTAAGGATTCACGTTGCGCGCTAGCGAGAGCATCCTGAAACTGAGGTGCAGATGAGACGACACGCATGCCCTTGCCACCTCCACCGTGAATAGCTTTAATCAAGACTGGGTAACCTGTGTAACATAACGCGCTTAGTGGGGATGTTTCGGGGAGGGCATGGATAAAGGTGCATACCAATCTTCTCGGCTTCTGCGAATAAGAGGTCAGCGTCTTGGTTCGTGCCGTGGTAACCTGGCACACACGGAACGCCAGCGGCTGCACAAAGGAGGAGTTAAATATTACGTGTTCAGGAGCACTTTGTACGATGCATCATACCAGACATGATATTCTTAGACTCGCTGAAGGAAGCTTAGCTCTACATTGGCATCAAGGGTGCTTGAACCAACCTTTTCGAACCCATACTGACTATAGCGCTGGAGGGAGGACCGATGAAAACGATGCCCTCTTCTGCTAGTCGCTCGGCGAATTTTGCATTCTCGCTCAAGAAGCCATAACTAACAAGGACATCAGCTTTCAATACAAGAACGGGGGAAATAATCCACGCACCCCGGATGGACAGCCTGTAATTGGTACAATGCAAGTTCAAAGTCAAGCCCCGTCGCACATGACAGAACTTGAGACTGAACCGACCTGAGCTCCGCTTCGATGACAAACATCGATGATCTTGTCCATACGTAACTAAGTAAACCAGGGTCAGCACAAGGCCGCTAGATCAGCGGAATTATGAACGGACATAGCTCTCAGCTGAAGGCGCAGGGCCGATGCAGTAAGCTTCATCTGCTTCCAGTACATGCAGCGAATTCGCGTCAACTTCACTGTACACTGCTACAGTCTTTATTCCCAGCTTCTTTGCGGTGCGGATCACGCGGCATGCAATTTCCCCCCTGAGGACAGGTCAGACAAGTTAGGCGAGAAGAAGTACTGGAGAGCCACCGGTTTGCAATCAATATCTTGTCAAAGTGAGGCTTTCGTTCGGATGACAATGTATCTAGATGATACTAAGCCCATTTCACACAGAAAGAGAAGACCACGTACTCTGAACTGTAGTTGTAAATCTTCTCCGTGGAACAGCAGGCTGTACCAGCATTCTAGGCTGGTTCACCGTGGCTCCGATCACAGAAGCCCTCGTTTGCAATGTCCGCGCATATTTCGTGCTACTGCTCACGTCTGTAGCCAACAAGGTCCTTGGAATGGCATGAACATGGGTCGAAGAGCGTAGGAGAGAGGAGGCTGCTGCTCGATTTGTGGGTATCATTCCGCGCGTTGCTCAAGTCAGTTCTTAGATATGGAACGCGACTTCGATGAATAGAGAGGCCAATAAGTAGTCTCGGACCTAGAACTTCGGTCGAAGGTCCTTCCGCGAACCGGTCACGTGGGAAAGTGTTCGTCTCGGCTTCATCTCACCATTTGAACACTTCGACTGTAACTTTGCCAAGTGAGTCAAGTCTAACTGGACAAGGCGACTGTATCATAAATTTTCATGCTCGCTCGACTTTTTTGTTCATCCAGAGCACATTCAAAGCTTTTGCACGTATTACCGAGTTCTGTGTTCGTCCCCTGCGCGATGTCTCGTCGCCCAATCTCAACATCACCAACCCCTGGGCCTCAGGGTGATTCGGAACGACCACCCAAACGTCCGCGAATCGATTATCTTACGCCAGATTCCTTCAGAAATGGGGTATTTCTTGCACCGATGGTTAGATCTGGTGCTCGTACGTGCCGGTTCCGTATTTGCAGTTTGATCCGAGTTAATACAGCTTTTAATCACAGTACCAACGCGATTAATGGCTCTCAAGTATGGCGCGACGCTTGTCTGGGGCCCTGAAATGGTAGACAAGGCTATATTGCATGCAGAACGCGAGGTTGACCGTATGTATGACCTACGTCTTATTTCCATCGATCAACTGATTTTCTTCAGCTGTTACCGGTGTCATCTCGTACAACGGCAAGACTCGCGCAATGTTCACGACTCATCCTCTCGAAAAACCATACCTAATATACCAAATCGGTTCCGCTGACCCTGAGCTTGCGGTGCAGGCAGCAAAAACCGTCATGCAGGACGTTTCAGGCGTTGATCTCAACTGCGGGTGTCCGAAACCATTCAGCACACACGCTGGCATGGGCGCGGCTCTCTTAACGAATCCTGATCTTCTTTGTGGGATATTGGAAGCTCTGAGGAGGGAATTGCCGAAGGAAATCAGTGTGTCGGCGAAGATCAGACTACTGTCGACTCAGGAAGAGACGAAGAAGTTGGTAGAAAGAATCGCAAGGACAGGTGTGAATGCAATCACAGTACACTGTCGGACGAGAAATATGAGGCCGAGAGAACGGGCATTGGTCGAGAGGTTGAAAGAGATCGTTGAATTTGTGCAGGGGTTGGGTTTGGACGTGGCAATAATTCAAAATGGAGATTGTACAGGATGGGAAGATGCAAAGCGCATCAGGGATCTTACCGGTGAGTTCAGTTGTGGAGATTATGCCATTACCTACATTCTTATACACCGTTCAGGCGCAGACTCGGTCATGATTGCAACTGCAGCAGAGTCAAATCCATCGTGTTTCTCCGCGATACCACTTCGAGATGTCGAGTCCACACTTTCACCTCCATATGTGCGCCTGTGCAAATACTTGGATAACCACTGGGCCTCTACGAAATTTTGTGTCACTCAATTCAAGGGTACACGCTCAGAGGTGTCAAAGACGGATGCACACGAGCTGAAGTCGAGGGTAGCTAAAGCTAAGGCGTATGAAGACCTTGAGGACATCGTTGGGAGTTGGACGGGCGAGGAAGAATTTAAGGAGATTTCGAGGATTGTGGAAGCGCGTCCACCGCGGATATCCGTAGAGGCAGAGCAGGAAGAGGAAGAAGATATACCTCCCCCGTGCGCAACACCCCCCGACCGCCCCAACCCTGAACCGCCAACATCTCGTGCACCAAAAATGGGGCTTAGAATGCCTATGCCTGCAATCTTAACATGCAGCGATATGATCTCACCTACACCCACTCCTGGTGGCATGCGTTGAGGTTTCCTTCCCTTCATGTCGTTCACACATCATATTGTTATAAGCATTGAATTAATTCATTGGTGTCCTGAAGCAGGCCCTAGATATGACTATATGACTATCGAAGTGAGACCAGAAGACTGCATCTGATGCAAATTTTTGAATTCTAACAAGTATGCAGCGTTCCTATCTTCCTCCTCATTCATTCAGAGTATTCCTGCTCTGCGACGCGATCCACATGTCAGATAGTTTTCAAATGCGAATGCGCATCAAGGGGTGTAAACGGCTTATGGTGATCGTGCCTGCGCTTGACTGATACGGTTGTTTGAGGGGGGGCAGTGGTAAAAAGTGCCACGTTCTGGTGGAGTTGCTCGGAAGACGAGGATCATCTCGTCGCATCGAGCGAGAGAGCTTTATCTCGGAAGGGATAATGCGCTTGAAGCGCGTGTTGTGGACACTTGTTAATTGGCACCAAAGATCTTCTTCAGCGCGCTCTTGCCCTCCTTCCTTTGCCCGTTGGAGGCGCCAAGCACCTGGCGTAACTCTGCGTACATCGCATGCGTTTCACGTGGAGACTGTGCTTGAGTGAGGGCAGAAAATATGTTTGAGGAGACGGCGGGGGAGGAGGCGAAGAGGGAGAAGTGGGTGTTAATGTTCAGAGTGGTATAAGACATCTCGGAGTATTTGTTTAGAGACAAGTGAGCGATTCAGATATTTAGTTTGGAGGCTGAGGGTGCTAGTGCTGATGACTCGGCTGAGTAAAGTGATGAACATCGCGCTGCTTAAGTATCCGGGTGCCAAGTACTTTGACGACGGAGTGTCTGGCAATCAAGAATCGAGTGTCAACCGTCTTCAAGCAAATTAGCCTTTTTAGGAAATTTTCGATTGCAGGATACATATGGACCCATAACAATCTCCGGGCGATCGATCCCGAGAGGAATCCATGGAGACAGTGCTAGAAGAGGAAATAAATGCTGCATTGTGCGAAGGGCGCTGTTTGCAAAAGTTTGACAGCACCTTCTGAAATAAATAGGACCAAACTGTATACGATTGTTCCAAGAACTTGAACTTATAATCGTTCTCGAGACTCGAATATTATGTTGGCCGATAGTATGATTCGTAACATCCGATGTTCACGGAAGCACCTTAGTGATCTTCGTAAGCACTCCAAAATCGATCACAACTATCTGACTAATTTTTGCGTTGCAGTAATGTTGACTGCGGAACACACCATTAACTGAAGGATCCGTGATTTCAGACTCGTGAGCAACGACCTGGTTATGTCATAATTCGACAGAGCACAACTTTGAGATTATGCTGTGTCCCCTATAAAAGCACACGCGTGACAGTATCCACCGTACTTTCGACTCATTGACGTCCCACTTACTGCCATGTCATCGCAAACTCATCTTGCACTCGCGAGTACTGCTATTGGGATAACATCTGTTATTCGGGTACCAACGGTATCTCCAGGACCCGGTGAGGTGATGGTAAAAGTGGCATTCAGCTCAGTGATACCCCTTGACACTTACATGGTCGATTATGGTCGAAACATAAACGGCAATTACCCAGTCGTTTTAGGATTCAATCTTAGTGGAGTTGTAGAAGCTGTCGGATCTGGTGTTGACGACTTGCAAACAGGAGACAAGGCGAGCATAGATATTTGTGTGAGATGAATGAACAAGTCTGATGACCATGATATTTTCTAGGTTTGCGCATTTGCAACTGCGGGATCGAGGGGGAAAGGTTTACAAGAACGTGCCATTATACAAAGTTCCACCTGTGCCAAGGTTCGAACTAAATCGTATTTTCAATTCAAGTGATGACCCGACTCGCAGCTCCCCGACGATTACTCGCTCGAAGCAGCTGTAACAATTCCAGACAACTTCATAACTGCATTTTATACGTTGTTCGATTCTTTGGAACTTGCTTCGCCAACTTTCCCCTTCTCTGTACCACCTCCCCATGCAGAGACTCCAATCCTTGTTTATGGTGCAGGAGCTACATCTGGTCAATACGCGATTCAGCTGTTGGCCCTTGCTGGGTACAAGCGGGTCATTGCAACTGCGTCCCCTCGTCACCATTCCTACCTCAAGTCTCTTGGCGCAGCCCATGTGATAGACTACAGCGCTGACGACATGTCCGAGCAAATCCTACTCGCCGCGGGCAAAAATCTTCAATTTGTTTTGGACTGCATCAGCGCTGAGGGCACGCTCAAGAGCATATCTAGTGTTGTTAGCTCCGACGGTGTGGTAGCCATGCTATTGCCAGTGACAGAAGGCAGCTCGCATATTGCAGGGAAAGATGCGCAAATGTGGATGGAACTACCGGCCGACAGAAACCCCTTCCCAGATTCGGTGAAACTTGTAGGCGTGAGGACGCTACTGTATCAACAGGTGAGTATCTTGAGACTTGTTTGATGGAGTACATTAATAATTGGCGCAGAACGAGTACCTTCGTGACAACCTGATGCCGAAGATTCTCCCTCGACTTTTGGAGGATGGCATCATTCAACCTAACCGAGTTCGCCTATTTGATCAAGGATCACTACAAGATCGCTGCCAGGAGGCTCTTGACGTAGTACGGAATGGACAAGTGAACGGAGAAAAAGTTATCGTGAAAGTAGCGTCCGTATAAGACATTGACTGTAGTACTTAGTAGTAGGCTAAACGACGGAATCTTATCTTATCATGCAAGTTCTCATGGATGTGGCTTGGTCATTTTCGGGTTTATCGTCACTTGTGCGGTGATATCAAAATCGAATCGATTGATGTTGAGTGCAATTCGCGTGTCAAGGTCTTTTGTTTTCCGTGGTGGTCCTTCCTATTGCAGGACAATCGCTCCCCGTCTCCCGCAATACCCTGCTTTTACACTCGCTGCAAGAACGAAACAACAAATGTCTACAATCACATCCGTTTCGACGCCCAACGCACCCTCAGCCATTGGGCCCTATTCCCAAGCTATCAAGGCTGGCGAATTCGTGTTTGTTTCGGGTTGCATCCCACTCGTGCCTTCCACGATGCAGATAGTCGAAGGAGGCATCGAGGAGCAGACCAAGCAGGCCCTCACAAACCTCAAAGCTGTCCTTGAAGCCAGCTCGAGTTCAGTTGGCAAGGTCGTCAAGACTACGGTGTGTTGCTTTTTCACTGAGACAGTCGTCTCCGAGTTGAATCTGACAGATGCATGGATAATGTTATAGGTATTCCTGAAAAACATGGGGGACTTTGCCACCGTCAACACAATCTACGAGGAGTTCTTTAGCGGTTCGGAACACAAGCCAGCACGTTCAGCTGTTGAAGTTGCTCGACTTCCGAAAGATGTTTTGTTTGAGATTGAGTGTATAGCAGGTTAGTCTCTTAGACTACGAATCCTTTCTAGTTTACTGATAACGCCCCGTTTATCTTTAATACCAGTGGCAAACAAGTGATTCACAGCTCTTTGTGACGAGGAGTACTATGAATTGATACGTAGATCGTTTGACACACGTGCAGCGGCAGAAACTCACGCAATACATCTTCGGAAGAGTTTTAACAAAATTTAGAAATATGATAGTAGTTCAACGTTGGATGTTTTCCTAGATGCTCCCTGTTTACAGACATCCCACACCTGAAGGCACCACCCCAAATCTGACAACATCGCCAGCTTCCGAGAGTCTTCCGAGGGTCGAAATGTAGTGTTACTACCATCGCTTATTTTAAACTTTGGGCCAGCCACGAGTTCGCCTGTGTCCAAGCTCCATATCCGCGCTTTCCCATTGTATAACCCACCCGGTAGCAGCGTGCTATCCGTGGAGATGTCGATGACCGGGCTGTGTTGAGCTAGAAACCTTAACAGCTGTATTTGCCTTACAGATTGACAAGTGCAAGTATATCGGTTAATGTTCGGTGGGTGCTCCTCGTGCTCTGTGATGCTAGGCTTGATATTGAGTGGTTTTCAGCTCCAACTCATGCGACTGCCACACTTTGTGTGCTAAAGCCAGCTGTCAGTTCATTCATGCGTGATGTGCATACGGAGGTGCGTCCCACGTCTTTATATTGATATCTTCCAGACGGTTGCGCATCGTACAACATGTCTTTTCTTACTCCTTTTTACATAACACCCAGTTCTCCAACCTACTCCTGTAAACGTGAGCAGTCGTTGCTGTAAACTCAACGGCACCCATCGAGTCATCTTTTTCTAGTTACTTGCGTTTGGAACGAGCAGGAACGTCAGTGCTAAGAATGCAGTGAGGGAGAAGCGTTTGAGGAGAAGGAAATAGGCCCTTCAGCACGTACGATAGGGTTGTCGAGAGGTTCTTGAATGGAACCACTATCTTCGTGAGTACTTTCACGCCTGTCATATATCAAACCAAAGATACAAGACTACTATAGGGAAAAGTAAAGGTCACAGCTCGATCGCCAAGTCCTTTCTATGACTTTCAGTTATTGTGAAGACACAAAGGTCATGAATGGCCCAGTGGTGCCGAATCTGCCGATCGAGTGTGCCGAAGCCGTTGAGCGAGATCAACCTTCCACAGTTCCATAGGTACTCACACCGACCACCTTTGCAACAATGCAAGGTCTCTAATTGTGGATGGCGGGTGTTTTACCCAATGGGCGACGATGTAAACTACAATAGCAAGGTATGTCGTAGACCCGTGGTTTGCGAGGTGTTCATTTGAATGGGGAATGTTAGACTGATTTCCTCCTTCAAATCTCCATCTTTAACATTTCAACCTCGTTCGTGTCAACATGCAGACATCCAACTCAAGCCTGGATCCACCATCGGTCTCAGCTGCCATTGGTGAGCCGCAGAAATATGTAAGCGCTCAGTATTTGCATTTGAATATAATAATAAATACATGCTTGAACAGTCGGATTCGATTATAGGCGAGGACTCGGGCCCTGAAAATGTCAGGAACAGTGTTAGCTATTGTCAGGGGCAACTCGTCGAAGAGAAGGCCGTTATCGTTCGGTCCAACACTTCACGCACAAGGTTTTCATCGCCTATTTGGCGCTTGCCGACTGAAATTCTCTCGGAAATCTTCCTTTACTGCTTGCCCGAAGACGAGCATTTGATGTATACATCAAAACAGGCTCCTATGTTATTGACCAGAATATGTTGCCGATGGAGGGAGATTGCTGTAGGCTTGCCCATGTTATGGTGCAGTCTGCAGTTGCAAATGAGATACGATGACTGGGAGAAGAGAGCTTTCTGCTATGACTCCTGGCTCAAGCGATCAGGAGGACGTCCTCTTTCACTGAGAATCAGGTGTCGCCCTGATCGGAACAACCTACAAAGCCTGCTCCAGCCATACGTTCAGCAAATCTCGTCTCTCTCGCTTGACTTTCTACGCAACACCGGCCCTTTCATAATGGAAGACTTCCTCGCACTCAAGGAGCTCACTATATCCCAATACGTTCTTGATGATTCTCCGCGAGCTATTAACGGCTCTCTCTCGAAATTACCAGTTAATCTGCGCAGGATTAACATGGAGAATGTGTGGATCAACGAAAGGCAATTATATTGCTTCCCTGATTCCGCATGGGCCCGTCTCACACATATCGAGATCACCGTGGATGGACTATATGCATTCGCCCGCATACTCCGTCTATGCCCCAACCTCTCTCATCTGAAGATCGTTGGAGTATTCCACTCGATTCAAATTCCAGAATCAGTCATGCACACCAACCTTCAATCCTTATGCATGTGTTGGAGGGTACTTCGACACTCAGGCGAAGATCTTGGTCTATTCAAGGTTATGACACTGCCAAACCTCCGTGTGCTTGAAGCTAGCCATAGGGGGCTGTGGCCCCATGAAGATTTCATGGAATTTTTGACGCGGTCAAAATATCCCCTAGAGAGGATGGTTCTCGACAGTGTAGTGTCGATAACAGCTCGGCAGCGAGCAGAATATGCTACCCTTATTCCTTCCTTCGACATAATTTCAGGTGCTGGTCGCCCATATAACGTAGATGAAGAATGGAAGGACCAATATCTTTGAGCGATTTTTTTTTGTTTACACAGATGTAGTTAGCTATAGATGATGACAATATTGGTTTACGGTTACTTACTGTAAGTAACATAGGGTACCTTAGATCTGTAAACATACATTTCCTTTCAATATTTCGATGACGAACCTCAAAGACATTTGGGTTCGTCATTGTGCATATTTCGACCAGCATAGCGGTAATCCCCCCTGGATCGGGCACGAAAATCAACAGGATATCCAAAAAAAATGTTAGAACTTGATTTATGATAGATTGTGAAAGAAAACATGCAGGTGAGTTGATGATCCGAAGTCATGGCCACTAGCGAGGAAGCTGGGTGTCAGAAGTTCAACGTTCAGGAGGCTGCAGTAGGTCCGACCGTTGTTGAAACGACTCGAACACATTAATATTGGGTATCGCCCTATACTAATATTGACAGAACCGACGGCTACATACAGCCGTACATCCATCGAGTCTGTTTAGACTTGGTTTCTTCCTCCGTTTAGTGTCCGGCAAAAAAGTCGTTTCCTTTATAAAAACAATCACTGCTATGTACATGATCAGACATAATCACAATAAACGTCCCATATCCAGAAACTGGGCCATTGCCCTTGAAGTTTTGGCGGGTACCACACCACCCAGGTCCAGAGTCTACGAATGAGGCAATCAGGTAGTCCACACACCCCACGTAAGTGAGAGTGCATAAGTGCATTCTCTCCTTGGACCGGTGTTCCAAGAACTCCGCTGTAGCACGTACTCGTAGAACTAGACCTTGTCAGCTGCTACAAATACACATCGCTAAAAAAAAAGTCGTTTCCACAGTAAGTGGCAGTGACGGTTATTCGGCTTTCTCCATGGCTTGTGAAGGCGCCAAAACATCGTCAGTTTCCATTTCAATCCCAATTGTGAAGGAGTTCTTTGTTTTTTTAGAACAGAACTTGGCCGTTTGTGCGGCACGAACACCATGGGGCGTTGGACGCAATATGACGAAGTACTGCCTTACTTTTGACCTTTCCTCCACAAGCCAACAGTGTTTATAGGATGATCACAGACTTCCGGAAGACGTAAAGCGAATTGGTTATGATGCCGACAGTGAGCGATACTATTTCCGTGACCGTGAAGGGTTGGTGTACAAAGGGCCAAAGGGCTCTAGGTTCGGAGAGCTTACGTTAGGTATCAAACTTTGGACGCTGAAGTTTTGTTAGCGCTCACATTTCGCGCCTGACGCAGTGTCCGAAATACCTCACGGTTATCACACCTTGGTCCCGGATGAGGTAAGTTATCATCGTCACTGCCCGCTCCCTATTTGAATTTAGCTGTAGAATGGTACCTGGCACAATCCCCGGGGAGGAGCTTCCAGTTTCGTCTATCGCACAATGACTGAGGTCAGACAAACAGTGGTTGGGCTGGGCCGAGCGTTAGCTCGGTTCGGACGCTGGCGAGGTTGCCGCTGGGTGCGCAGGAAAATCGACAAGCGGGCTGAATGAAGAGTGTAGGCATACGGGCTACGAGTGTAACATTAAGTTCGAATGGCTGATATTAAAGGTGCATTAAACTGATCCTGGGAGTGGCAGGTGGGTGAAATTATGTGAGCGGGCGAGAATATAATGAAATTGAGCAGGCGAGATGTATGGTGCAGTGATGAAAGGGAACCGAGGGCAAGAAGGAAAGGCTTGCCGCTCTGCTCTGGACGTGCGGTGCCGGTTCCTTCCGAGCACTCAGGAACTGCCAGCTGGCACCTTTCACAATACCGTACACTTCTCCCATTCTTTCTCATTATCGCTGTCGTCTTATTATTGATCTGGCGTCTCGTCCCATTGCCCATACGCATTGCTCCTGTTCCATGCCCTTCAACGACCCTCTCCTACATTGTGCAACCTGGAGACACTTGTTGGGATATTGCCAACGACCACAATTCCTCTCTGGACAAACTCCTCGTTGTCAACCCCAAAGTGAACTGCGAAAAGCTCATGCCTGGTGGCCGTGTTTGTGTGCCAGATGAAGGGATGTCCATTAGTGTTCGTTTTTGGAGATTTTTCAAAATATATTCCATGCAAGCATGCTTCTGTTCGCGCAGTCTCCACTGGTCTCCATCAGCCAATGACTATTTTCTTTTACTCCATCATCATATCTGGACCCTTTTCGAAGCACGTCGATGGTAAACTGGTGCAGCTGGCTCAGAAGAGCGATATTTCACGGGCGCAATTTCTTCTTCAGTCGGCAGCGAAGCAGCCACAACGTCGGACAGCTCGTCTGCAGACATGGGGCCACACTGTCAATCACACCAGTTAGAGACCTATCGCACAGAGCAGGTAATGTTTATATTCTTCTTACTTCAAGTTCACTCTCGCTGCAATCTCTTCCCAGAACCCATTCGTTAGGAATGTTGAGATATACATCCCACTGCCTGTAATGTTGACCCGCATCCAACCTTACTGCTGGCAGCTTGCAGGTCCTCGGCTACGAAGCTATCAGCGGGATAGGTATCAAGAGATCAGCCTAAGTCATCTTCAACAGCTCACTACTCGTTCCATTTCTCGTTCTGAGCTTGGACGCATTTTCTAAAATCACAAGCCTTTCGATGAGCAATGAGCAACAAACAAGTGCACCAAAGGTATGCCACTGAGCCATTTTTCGAAAGCGAAAGCTTTCGTGGTTTACTAACCTCTCTTCAGATATCATCTTCACTAACATCATTCCTACAAAACTTAAGACTCACATTCTCAACAGAACGGATGTTTGTTCTTTCCCTCATTTCGTCAGAACCAAGTACTGCGTTTCTACAGAGCCCTTACTGGAGAGGCTTTACAAGATGAGTCACGGTTGTGATGTGTTTGTTTGTGGCGGCTGGGATAGAGGTCGAAAGATCTTTAGAGATGTCATGAAACCAATTCGATAACACTTACTCTCGCGCTGAGGTGCTACAGTGGTAGAATAAACGACAAGTCTGGGAGCGTGACACCAGACACGGGAGATGCAACTCTTTCTACTAATTCACTGAAAACATGCGACTTATCTGCAATATTAGTGGTAGACAAGTGGTGCAAGCCTCAAGGCTCTTAATGACGGGGGTGCCGTGAATTGATACGTAGACGGGAGAGTGGGATCATGATCGTAGAACACAGGTGCAACGGCAGAAACTCACGCAATGCACGTTCGCTTCGAAAGCATCAGTTTCGGCGGGCACAGAATTTAGACGTAGGAATGGTACTTCAAATATTAATAGCCCATTCCACAGCACATGTATAGTCTTATAGTAGTGACCTTGGAGCAAGGTCCACTCCCGCGCATCTCGTGTGGTTCTCCCAAGCTAAGGGGCAACGAATTGTGAGTCGAGAAGAAATTCAGAGTATGAAACTTGTCTTTGTCGAAAAGTAGATTCACAATCCATCAGCTGAAAATTGGAGGTCACGATCTCGCTATGAAATGACGAGTAGCTAGTTGTCCTCATTTGAGATATCTTAACCAGGCCGCATTTTTGAACGATTCCGTATAGGCCAAGTGGTGTGAGAGTGTCACGGAGATAAACAACTGACCTTACCGGGATTCGGATACGCTCCGAGATCAACAATTTGAACAAACCCAAAACAGGTTTTCTTCCTCCCCAAAGACGTATACCAAATTTTGCTATACTCATGTCGACGGCCGTCTAAAATTCATTTAAATGCGTGTCTACACTTCAGTTGTCATATCTGCAACCATTGCCAAGTTCATGCGAGTATGGCCCTAGAGAGACTTCATCAAAATGCCATGATATTTTTAATGTGCACGGCGCACCAGGGTCACAAGCTGTAAGGTGCACTTGCAGGAGAAGAATAGTAAGATCATAGGACAACCAAATGATAACTAATCTTTATCCATGGTTGTTACGTATGGTAGAGATATGGAGGAGTGCCAAGGAGACTCGAATTGAACAAAGAATCTTGTAAGTACCTTCACGCCTATCAACTATCACAACGAAAACGAAAGGCCACCATAGGAAAAAATTAAAGGGCACAGCTCAATCGACAAGTCTGTTCTACATCCTTCAATTGCTATGACATATGAAAGGTTTTGAATGGCCTAGTGGCACCAATTGACGTACCGAAACCAGCACGATCATCTTTCCACAATTCTACAGTGCCAACACTAACTACCTGGGCAACAATTGTTTTTCTCAAAGGCCGGCGATGAGAAACTACAATAGCAAGGTGTGTTTGTTGTAGACCTGTGGTTCGCGAGGTGTTGATTTAAATAGGGCCGCAACGGTTGGTGGAACATCAGACTTGTTTCCTCCTTATCTCTATTTCCAACCTCTCAACCTCTTTCGCGTTAAAATGCAAACATTCAATCTGAATGTCGAATCATCATCGGTCTCAGATACTACTGTTGAGCCACAGAAACCGGTAAGTCTTTGGTTTTGGAGGTATTGGCGTCTGAATATAACTGCTTCAACAGCTGCTTGTCATTATAGGCGAAGACTTAGGCCTTGAGGCGATCATCTCAAACGTCGATTCACCATCGGTCCCAGCTGGCGAGCCACGGAAACCTGTAAGTACTTGGTTTTGGAGGTATTGATATCTGAATATAACAATAAAAAATTATTTTAATAGCCGGGTATGATTACAGACGAGGGCTTTGGCCTTGAAATCGTTGGGAATGAGGTCAGCTATGGTCAATCGCAAGTCGTCGAAGTGAAGGCCGATATTGTCCAGTCCAATACTTCGCGCATAAGCCTTTCATCGCCCATTTGCCGCTTGCCGACCGAAATTCTCTCAGAAATCTTCTTGTACTGTCTTCCCGAAGACGAGCATTTGTTGTATACATCAAGACTGGCTCCTATGTTATTGACCACAATATGTCGCCGATGGAGGGAGGTTGCCGTGGGCTTGCCTATGTTATGGTGCAGGCTGCAGTTGAGAGTCGGGTACAATAACTGGCAGCAAAGAGCTTTTTGCTATGACTCCTGGCTCAAGCGATCAGGAGAATGTCCTCTCTCATTGAGCCTCAGGTGTCGCACTGACTGGAGGGAGCTACAAACCATGCTCCAGCCATATGTTCGGAGAATCTCGTCTCTTTCGCTTATCATTCTATCCTGCAACAGCCCCTTCATGATGGAAGACTTTGACGCACTCAAGGAGCTCACTATACACCAGTACATTCCTTATCATTCTGCGCGAGCTATTAACCCCACCCTCTCGACATTGCCGGTTAATCTGCGCAGGATTAACATGCAGGATATATGGTTCGACCGCAAGCTATTAGATGTCTTCACTGATTTCGCATGGGCCCGTCTCACACATATCGAGATCAGCATAGATGGACTAGATGCATTCACCCGCCTACTCCGTCTATGTCCCAACCTCTCTCACCTAAAGATGAATGCAGTATTCTACCCAATTCAGCTTCCAGAACCAGTCACGCACACCAACCTTCAGTCCTTATGCGTATCTTGGGATGCAAATTGGAACCTAAGCGGGGAACTCGATCTATTCAAGGTTATCACACTCCCCAACCTTCGCGTGCTTGAAGTTTGCCATACGGGGCTGTGGCCACATGAATCGTTTATGGAATTCTTGACGCGGTCCAAATATCCCCTGGAGAGGCTGATTTTCGACAGTGCAGCGTGGACAACGGATCGGGAACGAGCAGAATATGCTACCCTTATTCCTTCCTTCGAATTGAAGGCAGATGCTGAAAGCGAATTTGATGTAGATGAAGAATAGAGAAGAATATCTCTGAGTGACTTTTTTGTTTAACATATGTCGTTGACTACCTGTTTTCTGAAATAAATTTTGATTACATCAGTTTAAATATCAGAGGGTGCCTTCTGCAAACATGTGTCGCCTTCGATGACGAACTTTGAAAACATTTGAATCCGTCTTGACATATTGTCCTCCTCTATGGCACATAGCCATCTAGCACGATGAACTCAACAATGTTACTGACCCTGTATGGTACAGCACCGAGAACATACATCCCGTCCATCTCATCAATTACGAGTGCATAGCAGTTCAGTTACAAACTCTTTTGTATACCAATAACGCGCCATTTATGTTCGATATCAGTAGAAAACAAGTGATTTGTAGTTTTTTGTGACGATGAGCACTATGAATTGATACGTAGATCGTCGGATACACGTGCGACGGCAGAAATTCATGTAGCACACATTCGGAAGAGCACCGGTTTTGGCGAGCACGGGAGTTACAAATGGGAGTGATACTTCGAAGTTTCAACGTTGGCTGTTTTCTGAGATGGGCTTCCGATTATACCAATTTAGTAGATGCAGGACAGTATAGGGAGGTTCTTGCACCTTTTAGGATGGTTCGCTGTAAAAGAAAAAGTTTCGTGACTCAGACCACTGTAGTGTTTCAACAGGATCGACCATCGAAGACTGTTGATATATTAGGGGGGGTATAGCGACCATAAATGCAATACAAGTGTACATCGCATACAAGGGAAAACGATTACAGTCAAGAGATACCGAAGAATAAGTCTGAAATCAGTTAGAAGCAGAAACAAAACCGGCCGCTTCCATGTTGTCCGGGGTTGTTACTCCGTAGTTGAGAACCGGGATTGGGGGAAGGAGGAGGTGAAACATAGTCTTCGTCGCGTATCAAATCATCATCATCGACGGGAGCGCCCGCTGTCGCGTACCGCTGTACAGGGATGTATGAGATTTGGAATACGATGAGAAAAACGAGAAGCGCATACCAGTTTACCCGGCGCGAGAGGAACATTAACGATAGATGGCGATGCGTGATTTATCTGAAATGGCCTCCAGGTTGATATTCGATGTAAGTTGGATATGAGGGTTGCGGGAGCATTAATGGTGGAGGATTGGGTGGCGGGTGGTGTCAGTGTGGGTTGAGACTAGAAGAACGTAAGCATAACATGCAATTATGGCAGCTCACGCTCACGTTCTCGTCTGGTTTTATAAGTGGTCGAGGTAGGGGCGATGTGGCAGGGAACTGCAAGAGAACCATCGAGTCGGCTGAGAAGGAAACAGGTAAAGAAACAAACATACGTCTAAGGGATTACGAGGCTCATCGATGCGAACCGCATCTGTACGAGAAGAGGATGAAAGAAGCTTGCGTATAAAACGAAGGAAAGTATGTGAGTCCTTTGTAGGCAAAGGTCGAGGGATGGGAGACACGACAGGTGCTATCACCGGGTTACGGCGCACGGGACGACGTGTGGCATCGGACTGCAACAGATAATGATGGGGTGTGGATAAATGAGAGGAGGGCCACGTACGTTGAGTAGACCATTACGGTACGAGCGTTTAGGTTTGCTGGTCTGTAAGAATGTTAGCATATAGATTATGGATGTATGCGAGGAATACATACACTAGGCTGGGGTTCTACTGCAAGCTCAATGCTAGCAAGGATATTGGCTGGAATGTTGCATATATATATATTGCTGTCATCCTCTGACGTGTAAGCCAGTTGGCGTGAATCGGGCGAGAGAATGAGAGTGAAGGGAAATTTAACATCGAATGAAGCGAGGAGCTGGTGGGACTTGATGGACCATAGTTTGATGGCATCGTCTAAGGCAGAACTAGCGAGAAGAGCACAATCAGATGAGAGTGCTAGACCCTGGATGGGACCATCGTGCTTGAAAGGATCCCCAACAGTCTCGAGTGTCGACGCATCAAACTCATAGATTGTCCAAACAAAGTGGTCATCGGTTAATTTGAATGGGGCTATGATAGATTTGTCTTTTGTTGTCCAGAAGACCGGCACCCGCAAAATTGACGCCGCCCTATTGGGAGTATATCTCTGTACATCCAATGTCTGTGCTTGGATATCCCACACTTGAAGGTCCTGCCCCCAGTTTGACAACACCACCAGCTTCTTGGAGTCTTCCGAGAGTCGAAATGATAGTGTGACAGGATAACCATCATAAGCACTAATCTTGAATGGACCAGCCACGAGTTCGTGTCCAAGCTCCATATACGCGCTGTAAGATCAATCGAAGCACCTGCTAGAAGCGTGTTGTCCGCGGAGATATCGATCCAGTCGATGAAATTGTCTTTGTCATCATGAAATGTTCTCACGGTCCCCGTCTCAACCTCATTGACTTTGAGACTCCTACGATCAGCACTGACAACCCATCGACCATCCCTTGATACCCCCACTGCAGATATACGATACTCGCAAACCTCCTGAACCTCCTCGATCTCCTTACCCTCCCGCAGGTCCCATCGCCGAATGGTCTTATCGTCTGATCCACTGATCATTTGCTTTCCGTCGGGAAAATAGGAAATGGATGAAACATCTTTGTATTCGGGATGTTTGCCATCCGGCAAGGAGATAGTCCACGGTTTATGTCCCTCCAAGGTCATGACTGGTGTCAGAATCGATTTGTTTTTTGCTGCACCGGGCTGCGACGAGCTGGAAGCCATCACAGTTGTATTCGCCAGACTTGTTGGCAAGTATATCGGTTAATGTTTGGTAGGTTATTCTCGTGCTCTGTAAGACCAGGCTTAATGTTGACTCTTGAGTGATTTCAAGTTTAACCCAGGATGCTAGAAGGGTGAAGAGCGATGATGGGAATATAGGCGCGCATCCCACCTCTATATATCTATATTCTCAAGACGGCTGTACATTGTATAGCATGTCCTTTTTTCACACGACTAGTACTCCAACCTACTCCCCAATCTACGTGATACGCCGTTCAAGAGTCTTGTGGCATGGTGCAACCATGAGTCAACGTTAACCGCTGCTGCTATAAACTTCCCGACACTTGTCAAGTCATCCTATTGCAGTTACTTTTCACGGTTTGTATGAGCAGGAGCTTCAGTACTACAGTACTAAGGATGCGGTAGGTGGGATGCGGTTGACAAAAAGGGAATCGGTCCTTAAGTACGTACGATAGAGATGTGGAGAGATACACGAATTCAACCCGATGTTCGTCAGTATCTTTACACCTGTCAAATATAATCTCAAACACAAGATCGCTAGAGGGAAACATGCAGGTCACAACTCGATCGACAAGTCTATTCTACGACCTTTCATTGTTGTAAAGACATAAAAGGTCTTGGATGGCCAAGTAGTCCCGAACGAGCGTACCGAAGCCATTGAGCGAGACCACGCTTCCATAGTTCTGCATGCACGCACCCTTGCAACAATGCAAGGTCTCTAGTTGTGGATGTCGGGTGTTTTACCTAAAGGCCGGCTATGAGATACTACAATAGCAAGGTGTGTTTGTTGTGGACCTGTGGTTTGCGAGGTGTTCACTTAAATAGGGATGCAACAGTTGGCAGAACGCTAGACTTATTTCCTCCTTTAAATCTTCATCTCCAACGTCTCTACCTCCATCACATTAGCATGCAGACATACAATTCAAATGTCGATTCACCATCGGTCTCGGCTACCACTGGTGAGCTGCAGAACCTTGTAAGTGCTTGGTGTTGGAGGTATTAGCGCCTGAATATAACAATAAACATTTGCTTTAGGCCGATATAATTCAGTCCAACACTTCCCGCACAAGTTTTTCGTCGCCCATTCACCACTTGCCGACTGAAATTCTTTCGGAAATCTTCCTTTACTGTTTACCCGAAGACGAGCATCTGATGTATGCATCAAGACGCGCTCCTATGCTATTGACCAGGATATGTCGCCGATGGAGAGAGGTTGCCGTGGGCTTGCCCATGTTATGGTGCAGGTTGCAGTTGGAATTCTGGTACGAAGACTGGCAAGGGAGAGCTTTATCCCAAGATGATTGGCCGACGAGAGCTTTTGGCTACGACTCCTGGCTCAAGCGATCAGCAGGATGTCCTCTCTCGTTAAGACTCGAGTGTGGCGCTCACTGGAACGAGCTACAAAAGCTACTCCAACCATACATTCGGCAAATCTCTTCTCTCTCACTTGGCTTTCTATCCTGCCATGACCCCTTCATGCTGGAAGATTTCCACGCACTCAAGGAGCTCACTATCCGCAAATACATGCCTGATGATCCTTTGCAAGCTATCAACAAGTCTCTCTCAAAATTGCCGGTTAATCTGCGCAGGATTAACACGGAGAACATGTGGTTTGACCGCAAGCAATTGAATTTCTTCTCTGATTCTGCATGGGCCCGTCTCACACATATCGAGATCGATGTAGATGGACTAGGTGCATTCACCCGCATACTCCGTCTATGTCCCGATCTCTCTTCCCTGAAGATGGTAGGAATGCTTCACCTGGCTCATACTGCAGAATCAGTCACGCACACCAACCTCAAATCCTTATGCATGTCTTGGAGCACACCCCCGACCTCAGCTGGGGGTCTTGGCCTATTCAAGGGTATCACGCTCCCGAACCTTCGCGTGCTCGAAACTAGCTATACGGGGCCTTGGCCACATGAAGATTTCATAGAATTTTTGATGCGGTCAAAATGTCCCTTGGAGAGGCTAGTTCTCGACAGTACAGTGCGGGTAACATCTCAACAGCGAGAAGAATATGCTGCTTTTATTCCTTCGAATTAATCCTTGATGGAAATGTACAAACAGAACGTTCAATATCTCTAAGCACACTTTTATTTTTCATTTTTACTTAGATGGTCGTTGGCTACCTATTTCACGAAATGATGCTCTGCCTACCCTTACTACCCTTACATGCCATTGATACTATATGTATATAAATACATTTTCTTCATCATTTGTCATCAAAATGGTCCAGAAGGACGGCGAAGGAAATTCAAATTGCAGTGTCTTTCCAAGTGACATCATTGCTCGACGTCCTTGGGCCCTCGTACACTGAAGTCAAGTTCCAGAGAATGATGGATATTCGAAAGAATTAAATAACTGCGATTGAAGTATTCAATTGACCCTGCGGGAGAGAAATATTCATATGGGTGGCACTGCGTGAATTGCATGAACAGGCCAGCAGGTCCATTCTGCAGGGAAGCTTTGAAGGTAACGACATGATTATTGTGGCTGGCATGCCTTGGGACTGAAAAAAAAAGGAGGGGTTACGGGAGCGGACCGTTGCGGTAAACATCTAAACGTCCGAAGAGTGCGGGCTTGGATGCGGAAGATGGGCCGAGAAGTAGGGGCGCAAGTTTCGTCATGGTACTTAGATATTGAAGTTATTGCAATTGGGTGTATAGATGTATATTTAAAAGAGAAATGGTTCTGGGCAGCCGAACAGCGATGTTACCGTCAGGGTCTCAGACAAACTGTCAGAAGCGATCACCAATCTTCAACTACACCATATATTTAAAACCAATCTCCCGAAGTTCATTGACATCCTTCACATCCCGCTCGTTCCTCTCTATCTGCTTATTCAAATGCTTCAAATACAAATACATACCACCTAACATGCCTGTCGAAACTCCAAGTACAGCGATGCAGATGATATAGGAATAACGATATGTCGGGCCCCAGTTCGACGGCCATGCGTATCTATGCGAAAAGTGCAGTCGTGGATAGTTAGCGAGAACAAGAGATCCATGACAAGGTCACTGACGATCCAATAACATTGCCTATCTGCCCCGTTGTGTTCATCACAGCAATCGCAACGGCACGCTTCGCAGGTTCTCTAGCGAAAATATCGTTCGTCCACGCAAAGACCACCGGGGATCCAGCGGTGATTTGAGCCATCAGGAACCTGTATGTTTCTGAGCACAAGCGTATCGCCTACAAGTGGCGATACCATTTACAGTGAAATATAACGCGCAGCCTTGTTCATGGTAGAGATCGGTATGATGAATGCAAGGACGCCAAGTGCATTGGCGAAAACAAAGCATTTGTAACGCGTCCGATTCTTGTCAGAGTACCTGATCTCCATAAGATCCGAATTTCTGACAGAAATGATCCACTAACCATGTGAGAGTGAATGTGACAATACCCGAGAGCACCCACGGAGGAGCGCAAAGCAGTAACGTTACAGTCGTGTCATATCCCAGTGTCGCGCACAGCGTTGGGAAGTAAGCGAAGAAAGACTGCCCCCCTACCTGGAACATGCCCGCAAGTGCAAACCACCACACCTTCCAGTCAGACATAGCATCCCGCAGTCCTTGCATGGTCGTCTGCTTCCCGAGCTCGTCAGCCCTACCACAACAGTCTTCTGTAAGGCGAGAGATAGCAAGTGCTCTTTCCTCTGGAGTGATCCACTTTGTGTTGTGCGGGAAATCAGGGAGTATGAACATTGCGCAAATCGCGACCAAGATGGTGACTCCGCCTTCAATAAAAAATAACCATCTATAGATCATTCAGCTCCAAGAAGTGATAGAGAGATGATCGTCACTTACCTCCATGCAGCTTGACCGAGTTTATCCTGCATCCCGTGAAGAATAGCAGATGCTAACAGTGATCCGAATGCAGAGCTGAGAAAACTTCCACAAGAAACGAGAGCTATCCTCAAGGCCAGCTCGTCCCGCTTGTACCATTTAGATACAAGAAATATAATACCGGGGAAGAAGGGCGCTTCGGCAAAGCCAAGAAAAAAGCGGGCGATAACAATCCCAGTATAACTTGGATCAAATAATCAGATATTATATCCGAATAATGCAGAACAAGGATATGTACTTTGTTGTGATCCCTGAGAACCATTAGCAACCATCTTCGTGAACGATCAGTGCCGACAAACCTGTTAATACTGATATTGTGCCCCATGCAATCATACAGCACGGAATGACGACAGAGGGTCTCTCCGACCAGTGCAGGAACATGTTCCTGAAAAAAGTTACGTTCAGCTGTCTCTCAATGAAGGACGAAACTCACCCTGGGACTTGCATGACAATGTATCCAACATATAGGATGGACAGAGTCGTGGCGTATTGTTGCCCGTGCAGATGCAGGTCTCTCTCAAAACCTTGTAACCGAGCGTTGCTGTAGATGTCATAAAATTAATACAAGTACAACGGTATGTAACACACCTAATATTGGATCTGTCCATCTAGAATCCGCGTAAGTATCAGAATAGAGTTCACAAAAACCTCGGACTGACCAGGTTCAGGGTATGTAAAATCAGTAATATAGACATACGCAAGTCCAGCTTCCTCAGTAATCTCCTCTCAGTGTCATCATGGGCATGACAGGGGACACTTTTGGGCGAGTCGCTGATTGTGTCGATGGTATCAACCGCTGTTGGATCGCTAAGAGTGAGCATCCTTAAGGAGGTGCGAGGAAAATGCAACATGTATGCTTGCGTATCTTGGTGATAAGCAAGTAAAAATAACGGTGCAAATTTGATTATAGCTAGAGGCACTAGATCATCTGCCAAGTTCCGACGTATCAAATTAATATTGACCGCACCATTGACAGCAAATGAGGCTGCTCCACCAAGATCAGCTTCTGGTTTACGGAATCCTAACGATGCGCCAGATCAGCGGCTCTGGTAATCGGTTTGGCTAAATGGTTGTGTTGGGAGACGAGGCTAGATGGCGCAACCTGGATAACAGAACTTCACAACAACAATGTCACTATCATCTGGCAGAAGCCGGTGTCAGGGCCAGCGAATATACAGTCAAGAATGTGAAACCTAAAGACATATCAATATAAACACACCCGGAAATAGTTGATGGGACTGACACTTGTCGCGGATGGCACAGTGGATCCTTTTAACTAATAAACAAACCTGCAAGTGCCGTAGATTCTTAGTCGAGACTCGTCCGAACGCCGGTACATGTACAACCATTTCTGTACACCTTCCTGGTACGATAAGAGGATATTACAGAGATGCTTCACCTCACAATTATCCCAAAAAGCTGAGAAGCGGTGGAAGCCCGTGCTACCGTGGATGAAGTTGACGTAACAGATCATATTGACTCTTCACAAGGAGCGGTATAATTCCACCCCTACTAGTACGCTGATTACTTCTGCTTATAACATTAGCCATACTCACGTCCTTACAACTTACTGTTTTCATGAATTTACCTCGCTTTGCTAGGCACGACTGATACGGAACTGACTGAATTATCATCCGCCAGAACACTCGCTGAGCTTGGAACCAACTGTTGAAATCGGGCAGTACATGACGAAGAAGGTGCGTGCTATCTGGGAAGGAAAGAGCGCGACTGTTCAGTGTTGCATCGGCCACGAACGAACTGTCCGACGCGTTAAAAACGAAGGGCCATCAACGGACGAGATGACGGGCACATATAGGCGCGGTTTGCTGGATCCGGGAAGGCAGAGGTGGACGAGCGCGGGCGATAGTATAAAGGTGAGAGTCGGATATGGTAGAGCACGGGTACGGGTAAAAGTGCAATGTATCACTGATGGGTATGGCGGGTAAGGTGTAGAACCCTCAGTTTGTCCGAGTGGTGCAAAGGGAGTCCAAATTCATTACCACTAGAGCGGTGTATCTGTGACTGTGTGCCTGCGTGTCGCGAGCAAGGCAAAGTGGTGAGGAGCACTCGTAGATCAAGTTTTCTAGTTGACCGTCCTCTGTCAGGACAGGGCCCGACGGGCGTGGGAGTTTGTTGTAACGTCGTCGCAATATTCCAGGGCGAGGGCGAGCTGCTTTCCAAGTGACATTTTTCTCGACATACACAGTTGCTTCAACTTTTCAAGTCAAGTTTAATAAAGGGGACACGTAAAATTGACGCGGCACCGTCACAAATTCTATGGTGGAGATCATGCTCAAACACCATCTTATGTCGCTAATTCCAAACACTTTGAATCATCAAAATACGAATATCTATCTGCGTACAGGCCCTAGAGTGCTGCATTCACCTCTCACCAATTTTACAGTGCTTGTCCTCTGTGTTCGTATTACTTTGGATTGTTGTGTGCATCCCGTATTTGTATTGCATTGGCTCTAACCATTGATCTAATGTTTATTTTCAGACAGCAGTGTGAAGTGTTATCTCCCTATGCTAAGCCTGGACTCCACCTTGTCGAGTCTGATGCAGCCTCTGTACTCTGTACTACCATGTCAAGCCCCAACCACATCATGTCAAGCTTCAGTCAGGCTGGGTCAAGCACTACTCATACCACGGCAAATTCTCCCAACATCTTCGCAGCTTTTGTACTAGTATAAACCTGCACACTTACCTATGCCGCGTCGGTGCCGCGTCACAGGCACGTCAAAGCAATTTGTGCCGCGTCACAGTCGCGTCAAACCTCATCCATGCCGCGTCAGACCTCGTCAGTGCCGCGTCAAACGCCACCCTGAGCGTCAGCACTTTTAAATGTCAGTGTAACTTATATATATCTTCAGCCCGTCATAATAAATTACTTTCTAACAATGTCTCCGTCCTGACAGAATTAGATGTCGTACACTGTAGTCGTCCATAGGCAGTAATTCAAAATCATTTACTAAGCATTCTACGGATAGTGTGATACTCGAAAAAATCACTTCTCCGTAGACCTCGAGGCAACCAGCATTGGGGTTTGGATGCTGGTCAACATCACAGGCGGCGGAATGTGTATCTCAACATTCCTAACGAATGGGTTATGGAAAGATATTACAGCGAAGTAAGGAAAAGATTACCTATTCTGTTCAATAAATCTCTAATTGGTATGATTGACAGCGTGGTCCCTTATTCAGCGACAGCTCTGATGCTACGTCTGCAGACGAGTTGTCCGGCGTTGTAGCTCCTTCATAATCCGCTGAAGAAGAAATTGCGCCCATGAAATATCACCCTTCGCTGCCAGCTGAAGAATGTGCGCCAGTTAAACGTCGAGGTGCTTCGAAGAGGGTCCAGAGAGAGAGGAAAAGAAACTAGTCATTGGCTGAAGTAGCTAGTAGTATGGGTTCTCGATGTGAAATACTGGCGCGTCAGTGACCGCGTCAAGGCTCGTCAGTGCGAAGAAAATAGCCATGAGCTGATACAGCTAGTAGTATGTGATCCTATAGTGAATAAAATTGACGAAAGATTCGTCATAAACCCGTACAACTTGATGTATCGTGTGTGAGTCGAATGTAGAACATAGTAGGAACTCTACGTCAGTGGCCTCGTCAATGCCGCGTCACACACCGCGTCACATGCGCATCACGACCGCGGCAGGACCGCGATACGCCCTTAATAAGGCACTGCCCCCTGATTTGGCATGACTGCCAGTTTCCGAGTCTTTCGAGAATCAAAGTGCAAGGTCGCCAAGGTAAACATCATCACTACATTTGAATGGACTAGCCACGAGTTTTCCTGCATCAAAGCTCTAAACCCGCATTGTCCTATCGGTCGACACAGCCGCTAGAAACGTGTTGTCCACGGAGATATCGATGCTGGTGATCCATTGAAGGTCTTCATGAAATGTTCTCCCAATCCCCGTCATAACCTCACTGACTTTGAGTTTCCTACCACCGGTAGTGACAACCCATCGACCATTCCTTCAAGTTGATGCCCCCACTGTTCGCGTACGATTCTCGCAAACTTCCAGACCCTCCATAATCTCCCCACCCTCCCGCAGTCCCGTCGACGAATGCTCTTATCGC
This sequence comes from Suillus cothurnatus, assembly GCA_016758765.1. Lineage (NCBI taxonomy): Eukaryota > Fungi > Basidiomycota > Agaricomycetes > Boletales > Suillaceae > Suillus > Suillus cothurnatus. The sequence continues at coordinate 19,476 of JABBWL010000212.1, read as the reverse complement.
CCGAACTGCTGATCATTTGCTTGCCGGCTGGGAAAATAGGAAATGCATGAAATATATCTGTACTCGTGATGACTACGTACCATCCGGAGAGCGAATAACATGATATGGTTCATGTCCCTCCAAGGTCATGACCGGTTTCAAAATCGATTTTTTTGCCGTTTCAATGAGCTGTGTCGAGCTGGGGGCCATAATAGTTGTGTTCGCCAAACAGCTTGGCAAGTATGTTGGTAAATAGATGTGTTCGGTAAGTTCTCCTCGTGCCCTATAAGACTAGGCTTAATATTCGAGTGATTTTCAACTCTAACCCATTCGAGTGCCGCACTTTGCCTGGTTAAGGCAGCCGTCAGTTCATCCATGGCACTCATATGGGCTTTCATCTTACCAGGAAGCTAGGACGCAGAGTGATGATGTGCATGTGGGCGCGCGTCCACCTCTATTTTGATATCTTCCAGACGGCTGTACATTGTACAGCATGTCCTTTTGACATATCTCCCCATTCAATCCACAACAAATAATCTGATGACCTTGGAGCGGCGGACACCTGCGTCGTAAACGTGTTTTAAATTGAAGGTTACGGTCTTGTTCTGAATTGACGAAGAGCTGGTCCGACCACACCTGAAAGCCCGCCAGATCCAATCAACTTCGCGTTGGGTCGCATTCATGAACAGTTCTGAATAGGCTAAGTAGTGTGCAAGCGTGGGGTGAACAAGTGAACAAGTATGGAAAGCAGGACCACCGCGCTCTGTTTGTCAGCAAAAATCATACTATATAAGGCAATGGCTTCTCGAGTACCTCGGACACCGCAAGAAGGTTGTTTGATTGGTGACTACCAAATATACGACAAAGATATTGGTATCTGATGTTGTACAGTCCGAACCCAAGAAATGCCATGCAGGAATTTCCAGCTACAATTCTAAGAGGCAGTTGAAGCATCTTCCCTACATTTGGCTTCAAGTTCTGCCTCTGAGCCTTCCAAGTCCACACAACCAGCTTCCTCCATGTTCTCATCCTCTGTCGTCATGGGGAAGGGCGCCAATCCAAACCCTGGCCACTTGCAAAACTCATTGCATTTGTGCTGTTTCTCGAACATGCTAACAGTGCATTCTATGTTCCCCTCGCCGAAAAGATCCTTCCCTTGGCCAACTGACCTAATCAAAAAATTGTATTACATAAGCATAATCACATGAGCATGAAATGTGATATAGACGAACGGATCTGTTAGGATTTGCGGGTCCGTCAGCAACTCTGTGCTTCCTATCCAGATATCCAAGTCAGTAGTGTATCAAGCTACAAAGCAATGAAAAAAATACCTTGATAGTCCGAGATGAAGGCCAAACCACCCGTCTTTACATACTGCACATGTTGTGTGAAAGCAGAGAACAATGCAACTTCATAGCGATAATTGTCTTGATCAAGCAGAGGATTAGAGTCCATGTTGTGAATGAATTTCAAAAAAGCATCGGGACCGCCTTCAATAAGCTCCTCTACAAGATGTCCCACACATGTTGAGCCTGTTTTTGAGCCTGCCCTTGTAGGTTTGGGATCCCGCTGAGAGTAAGAGATTGCCATGCCAGCATCAACGAAGCGCACACAAGGGATGATGAATGGCAGAGGTTCATCAGAAGAGGCAATACAGCCATCAATGAAGGCATATGTGAGCTGTAGGAGAGAACGAGACCAATATAAGACATTTGCTTCCTTGACAAGCTTCGCTATTTCGTCAATCGAAGAAAAACGACCTATTTTGTACATAAGGCTCGAGGGGGATGGAAATACTTTATGGAATGGTCGCTTTACTGCGATGTTTTGACCAGGAATCGATCCTAGCCCACTTGTAATGAGAGGATTGAGAGAAAGCCAACCAGGATGAGCAGTCTTGAATCCACCAGCCCCCAGCATGCTGCGTGTAGACGAATTGATTGTCAGCTGTCCAGTTATAGACTGCACTGGTTCCACCTTAAAAGAACGATAGTCTGGGTTCTTGAGAATATCTGCAAGTTGACGAGTGGGGATCCCATAGAAATGAATGTTCTCGGTGTAGGTACCGAGCACTGCAAGAAACACAATTAACAATGCATCACCATGACAGGGTAGCAAATGACACTGGCAAACTCACCTTGTGTGACATCAAAGTTTGTTGTACTGCCACCACTCCGCAGTGCTTCCTTTAAGTCACTGTGATCAGGTGAGCTAAATGGCACTTTGGGTGGCGCAACTGCAAGTCTCTTGTGAGGCGGCGATGAAGGTGTGGTGGTGCGCCTGTGTGACCATTTGGTAGACTCAGAGGCACTTGGCAATGTAACATTTTGAGTAGATGTAGAGGCACTTTGCAATGCAGTAGTGACCTGTAGCATAGAGATGAATCATCTGAACCACTGCCAGGTGTTGAATAAACTTACGTTCTCAGTTGTTTCTATTACCTGTTGAACTCGAACTTGAACTTGACGGGCAGCCAGCTGTAACACATCAATACTTGATGTTGGCGAGAATATAAGAATCCAACTTACATTTTCTGTGTTTTCTACCCATTCCTCATAATCATTCCATTGAGCCTCTGGAACAATGACCATCAGCGCAAATTGCTTGGTCTTGAATATAGGCGCCTTCAATCCTTTTTTGCTTGGGACCATGCATTGCAAAATGAAATACGGGACTGAGGCCTTGTGCATAGAGAGATCAACCCATACTGCATCTCGGACAACAAATTCCTCAATACACCATGGGAATCCTGCACCAAAAGCCAAAATCTTCGGAAGAATAGTGTCAAATGCAATATCCATGAGTCCAGGAGCATCAATGTGTGCGTCAACATCTTTTTTGCCCTCTCGGATGTTCTATGATGATAGACAAGTGAGTGACATGCTGGTAGAATGAGTGATGATCAACACAAACCCCAATTGCAACCCAATGTCCTTTCCTCCGTGCGCTGACCTCATGGACTGCTGCAATGTCAAGCGTAATAGTTTCTATTGGTGGAAGTGCATAAGAGAGTTTTGCCCAACGCTCACACTTGGTGCTATATTGGGTATGATTGACCGAATAGCCTGAGCCTGAGGGGTGGCCTGGATTGTTTTGCGGCTGCCCCCATGAGGATGGGATAGCAATGTCTGGACCAGTGGAATGGGTCATTGACAGTGAACGAATGCCACAACCAAATGCAATGACAGGAGGGGGGTTGATGGTCACTGGTTGGTTGAGTTCTTGATCAGTTCCAGTGCGTGGTGTGAACAGTGATCAATGAAAAACATACATTTTCTCTGTGCAGTGTTGACAGTTTGGCGGATTGTGCGTGGGTTAGGAAAGGTGCGGGAGTTTTGTGGAGTGGCACTTGACATTGAACTCGATCTAGAACCGGCTCCTGCAAAAACGACTGCATGTCAGTCATCATATGATATGGTGACACTGGGCTAAGTATACCAGTGGGTCGCACAGACGTGGTGTTAAGGTCATACTCAAGGGGTAACGGATCCAAAGGGCTTTGGCCTCAGCTTGTATGCTGTGCCCCTTTCCCAAGTATAGCCCCGTATTTCAGAATGCTATATGTATCGTATCCGAAGATCCAGATGGCTATTGTAGCATATCCGAAGGTCCGGACAACTATCGTATGGTATCTGGGTAGAGAGAAAGGTAATGTATTCCTATCTGAAGACAAGGAATAGTATTGTATGATATCTGAAGGTAAGGATTAGTATTGTATTCCTATCCGAAGATAAGGAATAGTATCGTATGATATCCGAAGGTAAGGATTAGTATTGTATTCCTATCCGAAGATAAGGAATAGTATTGTTTACTTATCCGGATGGCGTCCGGATATTGGACGGAAGTATAAGGACTAGTCTAGACAAGTCTAGGACTAGAAACTAACAGAGTATCGACTATCCGTAGATAGAGGTGGATGCGTATAGACTATCAGATACAATCCTTAAGTCTCGGAGGGTGACAAGAGTTGTTAAGACTTGAGTCCAGATAACGGAATGAGGACAATCTAAGATGATATTTGAACTGGGGTGCTATAAGACATATACAAGAGTTTATATACGATAGAACTACGCGAGAGGCTATGCACAAAGTATTGCAATGTATAAGCAACGCTTATTAGAAGTCAAACATAAGCCGGAAGTTAATCACAAGTGAAATGGATCAGTAAACATAGCTGGAAGAAAGCATAACCGATATACCGGAAAGGAGGATATACTAAATGGAGGAAATAAGCAGTGTTTAACGTTATATGAACAGGATATGAATGAAGAAGCTTATCGTGACAGGATCCGGTACAGATCTGTGGATCGGATCTGATCGGATCTGACATCCAGAACTTCGGATGAGAAGCGCGAATGTATGGGATATGACACATGGCTGGCATGGTTAGATAGTGTGTGTGGCATTGACCGCATACATAGCGGCCAGATTTCCCTGGGTCAACAGTACCAACATAAAAGCAAGGATCCCCTTTCAAAATCCTTGCTTGACAACTGGGGTGTTTGCAAATACGATCATCTGCAGCAAATGCATCTTCTGTAAATTGAGAGATGAGCTCGAACTTCAGGAGGTATGACTGAAAGTATCAGGGAAGTGGTCTGAGATTACTGGCCCAAGCTGAATGGATTATATATCTGACACCAAGCCATTTGTCAAATAAATGCATGCTGAACATACCATCATCATATTGTCATTTCAATCACAAGCAACCATACAACCATGAACGGATTAGAATTCGCCATCAACATGTTCAGATCCGAGTCGGATTGAATAAATGTGTACATAGTCATACAATCAGGAATGAGGGTAGACCTAAGACGCTTGAAAGATGCACATCCTGATAGCTGAGAGTGGGATGTGACTAACCCACAAAACAAGTCCTTGAAGCTACCTAGTAAGTGTAGTTTAAATTGCAAGCCCATATTCAGGAAGGAGTTCACCTACATAAGACGTTCCTGAGTCATTTCCTAAGTCCGGTAATGATCAAGAGGATCCAAGGATTCGTTGTGTCATGTTGAACCAGCTTAGGTAAGCCTGTGCCCAGACACACACGTCAGCAAGTTAACTCATCCAATGATACTTCCCCATCTGCACACATCTTTCGCAGTTGTATCAACTTCTCAGCCCTGTCAGTCCACTAATAGTGTTTTAGATGTCAGTCCATCCTTATCTCAAGCAAGTCATCACTGATCATACCTTTTTAGCTGGGTATCACTCACGAGGCTTCATATTCAATGCGTTCATGCACTTCCATGTGTCTCTTAACCTCCAAATGGTTTGTTTTATTTGTCTATCTACTTACTTGTGCCGGTCACACAGATCAACTCTCCACCTGCTCTCTTGACCTCTGAATGGTTCATGATTTGTTTTTTTATATTTGTCTATCTACTTACTATGTGCCCTGTCGGTCCGGTGTCATGCATGGTATATGATCCATACCATGACAGATATACAGATAAGGAGTGATAAGGAGTGATAAGGAAGGTCTTAGGCACCATACTGTTTCCTATCACCAAGTTACTCTACCCTTTTTCCTTTATTTTCTAGCTAGTTTCTTTTTCTTCATTCCTGACCCCTATTTTCCCTATATCTTATTTTCTTCTATAAGATTCTGTTTCTTTATGTTTATGTTTGTTTTATTTGGCCATCTTATTTTCTCAGAAGCCACCAGGAATATTTGTAAGCCTGTCATGTGACTGAGAAATACCTTGGTTTGTAAGAATTCAACTTGACTCATCATGTTTTGTCATGATTGGTCATGCTTTGTAAGACTTACAGTTGTATTTATAATCCACTTACTAACAAGGATGACTCAACACACCTATGGACCTGGTTTGTAAGCACAATCTTACCAATCCATGTGATGACTCATTCCATCTTTTATTCATGCTTTGTAAAATTACACTTATTTAGTATCTACTTTGTAATTAAGCTGACTCAACACATCTTAAGGTTTGGTTTGTAAGCACATTCTTACCAATCCCTGTGATGGATCATGCTTAGTAATATGGCCTCCCAAAAGGTATAAAAGGAGCCCATTTACACCCTTGAATAAAAGCTTCCCACTTTCAATCTTCTCTCAAATAGTGTGAGATAAAGTAAGATTTAAGTGCAGGCCAATCAGGAGCCTTGAAGTAAGATTAAGTCATACAGTCTCAGGTTATATACTACCTTACAGGGGTTGACTATATAACACAGTACAGCTTTCTAGCTAAAGTTCATACACTACCGGCCTCTCTCTTTTTCAGGAAGGGAGACACAAATTCACGTTCAGCACTACCTCTCTCTTTTTCAGGAAGGGAGACACGATCCAGAAACACTCAGTCAACACTACCTCTCTTTTTCAGGAAGGGAGACACGATCCAGCAGCACTCAGCCAGGTACACTCAGTACAGAAGAACCCCAGAAACCAAGTAGGGATAATCTAACCAAGGAACAAGAGGACATTTTTAAATAAACCCTCCCAAGAACTCACACGTTGAAGGGTCAACAATTCTGCTGGCTAGCAGAACTATGTTGGGTGAATGCTGCCTAGCTGCTATTCAACCCAAGGGCTTCTGGACTAGACTCAGGGCTCAAGAGAGAGAGAGTGTGTGTGTGTGTGTGTGTGAGAGAGAGAGAGAGAGAGGGAGGGAGGGAGAATATGAAAATGTCACTCCAGACAATGAGGACAAGACTGTATATCAGGAGCTATATAGTGAGCTATTGAGCTACTACTAAAACTAATAAGCTGCAAGTCTGGGGAAGCTACTAAATCCTAGAAGGAGAGCTACCAGAACTATAACTGAAAGTCTAGCTAATGAGTGGAAGTGTAGGGCGAAGATTTGGTGATTATGTAAGCAGTAAAAATGCGAACATAAGCAAGGAATAGTAAGGTAGGAAAGCTAAGTAAAAACTGTTAATACCAGCCTAGAGGGAAACTAATCCCTACATCTCATGGGGCTTTGAATACTGACTGTCCCCAGTCAGAGAATGGTCAAAAAGAGGATCATGGCAAGGGAAATGCAAAAGATGACTATCTCCAGTCAGAATCACCTTCTCCAGCCTCCTAATCTCACCAGCTAGCCTCTCATGAACTCTATCATCAAGCTCCCCTACATTACTCACAATCCACTCAACTTTCTCCCTCACAATATCCAGTACCTTATTGACAAGGTTTTGGAGGACAGGTTCTATGATAGATCTGGTCAAGGGAGACTCAGAGTAGAGAGATGAAGCAGGAGGAGGTCTAGAAGGAGCAGGAAGTGAAGTGGGAGTGTCCACAATAAGGGTAGAGACAGGATGAGTAGGTGGTGAAGCTGGGGGAAGGGAGTTCCTATTAAGTTCATGAGCAGCACGAATACGACGTCCAGCACGGCAAGTCCTCTTCTTCCTAGGCACAGGAGGGGAAGGGGATGATGAACAGTAAGTATGAAGAGCTGGGTAGGTAAGAAGAGTATCTTGGGAAAGTGGTGAAACAGTTAACATAGCTAAACTTAGGGGGAAAATGCGAAAATGCGGATAGCAAGTGAGGGGGCGGATGTATCGGTAAACGGATCGGATGGATGGAAAGAGACGGAAAATGCGGTTAGAATGAGTATAAGGTTGATGGGGTTTCGATAAAAGGGCTAGGAGATATAAAGAAAATGGTGGAAAGGTGGGATAAAGTGGTAGGACGACTTAAAACGCGGATTGTGGGCTAAGGACTGAACGGATCAGGGAACCGATGCGTGGGGCGGATAGCCAGGATCAAAGGCTTCGAAATGGGTATAGGGTCGATGGGGTTACGGTGAGAATTGAGCTGGTGAGAGCGGAAAAACGCGTAGAGGTGAAATAAGGAGGAGGAGGAGGGGGTATGGTGCAGGGCACTAAGGGCTGGTCCTATCAGGAAGCGGATTTGGGGGATGTATAGAGTCACTGAGTGATATTATATGGCCAAAAGAGCTAGAGGGGACAGGCCTTGATACTCCCAGAAAATCCTTATCTCTCCTCAACTTCTCAAAAACACAAAAAACCCGATATCTCCACAACTACTGCTCCAAATTGGATGAGCTAGGGCTCAAAATGACGGCCTAATCGAGGAGAATATGACCCCGAGTTTGCGAGAGATCCGGTCAAAAAATGCGTGGGAAAATCGCCTATCAGTGCGGTGGGGAGCAGGAGAAGATGCTGAAAAAGGGGGAATATGGGAGAAACTGGTAGGGAGTGACTGTTGTTGGTTAAGGGGGGGTGGTATGTGAGCACAGGGAGCCTAGAAACACAAGAAACCCTCGCGGTGGGCTCCAGTTGAAGGGTCAACAATTCTGCTGGCTAGCAGAACTATGTTGGGTGAATGCTGCCTAGCTGCTATTCAACCCAAGGGCTTCTGGACTAGACTCAGGGCTCAAGAGAGAGAGTGTGTGTGAGAGAGAGAGAGAGAGAGAAAGAGGGAGAATAAGAAAGTATCACTCCAGACAATGAGGATAAGACTGTGTATCAGGAGCTGTATAGTGAGCTATTGAGCTACTACTAAAACTAATAAGCTGCAAGTCTGGGGAAGCTACTGAATCCTAGAAGGAGAGCTACCAGAACTATAACTGAAAGTCTAGCTAATGAGTGGAAGTATAGGGCGAAGATTTGGTGATTATGTAAGCAGTAAAAATGCGGACATAAGCAATGAAAGTAAAGTAAGAGAAGCTAAGTAAAAACTGTTAATACCAGCCTAGAGGGAAACTAATCCCTACACTGGTTTTTGCTTGCTCACTGACATGGCCTACATCTACTTCAAGGTGCTCCCTCATGGGGTCCCGAACCTCATTTACAATTCACCAGATGACTTTGGGGCACTTGATTTCAAGGTGCATAATATGTCTCTGGTTATTTCGACTTGCGTGGGCGTTCTGATTTCTATTTAGATCATTCTTGAACCAGGTGCCATCGACCATGTTCGCAATCTCTACATTGATCCCAATCACGCTGTATTTGAGCTTGTCCCTCAAGACTTTGGTGGTTTCATGCAACAATGTTACAATGAGCTTGGCTGCCCTGTTGTTGATCGCCAGACAGCATGGGATGTTTACTTAAACTTATACCGCATAGTTTCTCAGCTTTATGAACAGTTGCCACCACCAGTGGTGCTTTCTGATGATGATCTAGATGATGACTTCTTACCACTCTTGGAAAACCATGAAGACTTGCCATTTCATGACGGAAATGATGAAGCTTACTACATGGGTGGTGTAGGTGGGGGATTGGGCCTCGGTATGTGACATATGTTCGTAACATTGCAAATACCTGACCTCATTGTAGACGAATCTCATTCACGACAGTTGGACATGCTCACGCAGGACGACAAGCCTAATGTACTTTCTCTTGTTGAAGACACCAACCTTACTGAGTCTGATCATGCCGGTCTAGTGGTATGGGAATTTTCTGATGATGAAGATGGACATGTAGCAGATGAATGGTAGTTTGGTTGACGTAGGGACCAAAAAATATGACGATGGTTGTGATAAAAGACGTTTTGTATATACTTGTTGGACCAGATAACAATACATGCGCTTGTATTTATTGTATTTTATTTCTGTCTCTGCGGTTTCCGGAGTCCTGCACCCAAAAATGCTGACAAACAGAGCGCGGTGGTCCTGCTTTCCATAAACAAGCCTATCGGGATTCGGATGCTCATACTGGAGAGTCAAACTTATCCGAGATCAACGAAACCAAAACAATTTTTCTTCTTGTCTATGCATGTCATCACATGCACATCGAATTTTACTGCACGACCCTCTAAAATTTTATTCAAATGTGCATCTACACTTCTGTTGTCATCATCAAGTTCGTGCGAGTATAGCCTTAGTGAGACCTCATCAAAAACGAAACGATACGGGATTTTTGATACGCCGCAAGCTGTAAGGTGCACTACTATACTGACTGGAGGGAATAGGAAGGTCATATGGCAACCAAATTATAACCGATCTTCACCCATGGTTGCAACAGCCTTTGAAGGGCGAATGTTCAAGACTGGAAATATTTCCTGGTCGATGTTTGGCCGCACTTCGAAAGCTTACACCAATGCGCTCGGTGTACATTGCAGATATCAAAATTACCTCCTCAGGTGCCATTTTCTACCCACCAATAGTGGTCAATTATTTGCTACGCTCCATCTGATCCAGACCCAGGCTGGCCTAGGATATATCGATGTCGCTTCTGTGCTGTTTACGAGCCGTAGCGGTGCAAAGCAAGGTCCAAGACAACTTTTAAATGATGAAGGAGTTCCCTGGAGTCGATGGCACCTGTAAGTGAATCTTTCGCTCCCTCATCGTTCACCGTGTCATCCGTCCTTCCGGACCAGAAAATTCCTTGCATTTGGTGTCTTGTCACTCTTCATGCCCGCGTATACACACACTAAAAGCTATCGGTTGTAGGCTCTCAGTAGGGTGGCAAATATGCCTTTGCGTTTATTCACCAATATTGCAAGACGACAATTTCCTTCAACTTATGTAGTTTTAAAAACAGGAAAGTAAAATTGCGGTCAATTTAGTGTCTTGGTTGGAGGAGTCAAGTTCTGCCAGGATCTATGACAGATTACGATATGTTAACATGGAAACGGAATACAAGTGTAAGTACTCACAGGGAAGCGCAATGAGAATGTTCTTATCCGTGTCGTTTGGTGTTTAAACTGGATGTTGGTGAGCCGTCTCTAAAATTGTGTATTGCAAGGTGATATGAGAGGCGTGCACCAAGTGTTGCATCGTCCTTTGCATATCGCGTAGGTTCATTCTTTGTTACTGTTGTTAACCAGTTCAATGAGGCTGTTTTTCCCAAAGCACCGAGGTCCGACACGGCTCACAGAGATCTGATAGATCTCATCACTCATGCGAATTGACCTTGGATCTATGATTATTCAACTGTTTGCGGAGCCAGAAACACAACTTAGTTGTGGTGCTCCGATCAGATCGTTGGCCTCAGGAGGGCACAAACATCCACAGCACATCCACGGTGCACTTCTCGCATTTGCATTATGGACTGGCAGCAAGAATGAGCAACTCAAGTGTGGATGGAAAGCTGAACTCGTCAAGCGAAATGACCACCGTCACACTTAGTGAATAATGGTAGTCCACAGGAAATGTTCCCCGAAACGAAGTCCATGCAGTGGAACACAACTCGAGGACACCCACTGGACAGGCATATAAATAGTGGTTTGATTGCCTTCATCCTTTATCCCTTACTCACTGCACTAACTGTCGCTGCGAACGCGTACACACACCCTTAACTTTTCAATCGATAATCTGCTGGTTCAGGTACGTGTATCCCCAGCTTCGACGCCTATGCTTTCTAACTATATTCATTTCTTGACTCTAGATGACTCAATCCACCACCCATACCTCCTCGTCGCACTGTTCCAATTCTTCCTCCAATGCAGCACAACACATGCCAAACACAGGCATGTATGTGGGTCAAATTCCCTGGCCCCAGCCCGCATACATTCCTCATCCGGGCTATGTCCTCGCATATCCCTGCTACCCGTACGGTGTGCCGCCTATCGAGGTGCATATTGTCGCTCCCACATACGCGCCCGTCGCACCTTCACCTGGTGTGGGTGCTGGAGTTGCTCATCACGCGTTCCAAGCGCAACAAAAAATCAATGTTGCTGACCCCCCTGCAGGGGTCCACCAGCATCATGGGCCTGGGCTTGCCACGCACTCTGCTGCCTCATCTCTCCCTCAAGCATCCAGTGTTTCGGTTGGTCAAAAACGCGTCGCAGAAGACCCCCAAGGCCGCGACGCCAAGCGAACCAAAATATGCTCTGGCGATATCAAGAGCGACCCGTTATTTGTGAGTTTCCTTTTAATTTTGTGACAGTCGCATCCTCAACCCTTGGGACAGAAACCCGTGTTAGATCAACATGGTCAACCCAACGGGACATTCGTGTGTTCTAAGGATGGCATGGTGCTCAATCCCGAAAGCTATTATAAGCACGTCAAGACAAACAAGCACCAAGGCCTCAAACAAGAGAAATTCAAATGCCCTGCTTGTTTCAAATCGTGCGTATTCCAACTCTCACAATAAGCGTGTCTGATCATTAAGATCGTTATGATTAGTTATTCCAGACGCGATGCATGCAAGAGGCATTGGGACAATACCTGTGGAAAGCTAGCAGCTGATGGCGCTGGGCTATCATACTCAGAAGCTTGCACAATGTCCAAGAAGTCCACTACTGCCGCGCCTGTGACAGCACCTACCACAGCATTCACGTATTCTCACCCATCCCCCATGCCCGCCATGTCGATATCCGTGAATGTGCAGTTCGCACCCCCAGCCGCTTGTGCTACGCAGTGGTATGGAACACCCAGTTTTGCGAATCCTGCACATTGCCCCCCTCAATCATCAGGGAATAACACGGCCGCAGTGCCCGCCGAAGACGACGACGACGCTGATTTTTGAGAGGCTAGTGAGATACAGGACGTGGATGAGATGTAGCTATATTTCACTTCTGCTACTGTTTGTTTTCTTTCTTTTACTATCTGCTGTCGTTCATTCACACAGTCATTCTACCACCCACACACATTCTTTTGTTCTCTATAGTATAGCACGCTACTCTTCATTCATTCAAACTATTACGATCGTTATTCTCGTTATCATTATTATCATCACGGTGATTGGTGATTCGTTGGTTATAATAGCATGTACGCGCTGGAAGATCTACCTAGGAACGAGCAAACAGGTTACGTAATATCAGGAGTGCGAATGCAGTTCTGCTAATGTCCTTGACGAGTGACAATTATTCTTTAGAAATCCGTACTTTGTAACATTGCGTTAGTTGTGGACAATTTTCATTGACTTGTGCTAAACCATAGTTCCTAGAGCTAACTAATTTTGACATCTTTCGAAAAAAAATTCTAAACAGCTCTAAGTTTCGTGAAGGTTTCCTGATGCTGTTTGATCCATTTCGAATCTGACGTTTTGATGGGCTATTATAGGCGACCGAATCAAGTGTACTGTTGCGATTGACCAGAATTTATCCGAAGTTCGCTCTCTGGATGTCCCAACATAGAGTACAGCGGTGCTCGGCCTCGGAGAGAAGATGGGTGGCCGAAGCTTTGTTGAGTGCCGGGAATTGGGACCGATAGTTGATAACCGTTCATTAGGCTCTGCGTTGAAGGCTCGAACTGAGGACGAGGGAATTAGAAGAGGTTTCACAAAATTTAACAAAAAGTCGAACCTGAAGCAAGGCATAACCTTCGCAAGTTTTTGCCCCTCGGATAAAATATCAAGACAAGATCGCAGTCCCTTCAAACACCACTGCTGTTCTAGCCAGGAAAGGAGGTGACGACTCCAGAAAACCTGGAAAATATGGTTGAGAGTCTTGTCCCATGGAAATGGAGCACGCGACAGGTGAACAACCCAGTTTTGAGATGCATAATTGAGAGCATCGGAATATGATTGACTTCGTTCCTGTGCCTCGTTGGCAAAAGTTATGAAGAGATTCATAGCACGGATGATCTCCCTGTCAGGAACTTCTGGCGATGCAGAGGTGAAATGAACTTGGGGTACCAATGCCAGAAACATCGGAAACATCAAGAAGTCCGGTAAGCTTTTGAGCTGCTGGACTACTTTGAAGGTTGGCAGTAAAGCCAACTCCGGGACAATGACATAGTTGCTGATTGCTTCCAACGTGCTCGAGAATTCTTCCATAGTCGCCCATATGGACCCCGCAGGAGTGCATTGCCACGCTTGGCCATGGGGCGTCTGGAGCCAGTTGTGTCCCCCCTGGGTCTGAAGCCAGTGTCGTCCTTCCTGGGTCTGGAGCCAGTGTCGTCCTCCCTCAGTCTGCAACCAGTTTTGTCCTCCTTGGGTCTGCAGCCAGTTTTGTCCTCCCTCAGTCTGTAGCCACTCTGGTCCTCCCTCAGTCTGCAGCCACTCCGGTCCTCCCTCGGTCTGCAGCCACTTGTGTCCCCCCTGGGTCTGCAGCCAGTCTCGTCCCCCCTGGGTCTGCAACCACTCTGGTCCTCCCTCAATTTCCAGCCACTCTGGTCCTTCCTCGGTCTGCAACCAGTTGTGTCCTCCCCGAGTCTGCAACCACTCTCGTCCTCCCTCTGTCTCCAGCCAGTCTTGTCCTCCCCAGGTCTCTAACCATTCTTGCCCCCCCTGGGTCTGCAACCAGTGTCGTCTTCCCTCGGTCTCCAGCCACTCTTGTCCTCCCTTGGTCTCTAGCCAATCTTGCCCTCTCCAGGTCTCCAGCCAGTCTCGTCCTCCCTCTGTCTCCAGCCAGTCTCTTCCTCCCTCGGTCTCCAACCAGCCTCGTCCTCCATCGGTCTCCAGCCACTCTGGTCCACCCTCAAGCTCCAGCCAGCCTCGCCCACTCTCGGTCTGCAACCACTGTCCTCCCTGGATCTGCAACCAATCTCGTCCTCCCTGAGTTTCTAGCCAGTGTTGTCCTCGCCAGGTCTCCAGCCAGTCTCGTCCCCCCTTGGTCTCCAGCCAATCTCGCTCTCTCCAGATCTGGATCTGCATACAGTGTCGCCCTCCCTCGATCTGCAGCCACTCTCGCCCTCCCTCGGTCTGCAGCCACTCTCGTCCTCGCCAGGTCTGCAGCCACTCACGTCCACCCTTGGTCTGCAGCCACTCTGGCCCTTCCTCGGTCTGCAGCCAGTCTCGTCCTCTCTCGGTCTGCAGCCAGTGGTGTCCTCCCTCGGTCTGCAACCAGTTTCGTCCTCCCTCGGTCTGTAGCCAGTTTCGTCCTTGCCAGGTCTGCAGCCAACCTTGTCCTCCCTGGGTCTGCAGCCACTCTGGCCCTTCGTGGGTCTGCAGCCAGTGTTGTCCTCCCGGGGTCTGCAGCCAGTTTCGTCCTCCTTCACTCCACAGCCAGTTTCGTCCTCCCCCAGTCTGCAGCCAGTGTCGTCCTCTCCAGGTCTGCAACCAGCGTCGTCCTCCCCCAGTCTGCAGCCAGTGTCGTCTGCTCTCTGTCTGCAGCCAATGTCGTCCTCCCAGGGTCTGCAGCCAGTGTCGTCCTCCCTCAGTCTGCAACCAATTTTGGCCTCGCTGGGTCTGCAGCCAGTCTCGTCCTCGCTGGGTCTGCAGCCAGTCTCGTCCTCCCTCAGTCTGCACCCAGTGTTGTCCTCCCTGGGTCTGCAGCCAGTGTTGTCCTCCCTCAGTCTGTAACCAGTGTTGTACTCCCTGGGTCTGCAGCCACTCTCGTCCTCCCTCGGTCTGTAGCCACTCTCGTCCTCTCTCGGTCTGCAACCACTCTCGTCCTCCCTTGATCTGCAACCAGTTTTGCCCTCCCTCGGTCTGCAGCCAGTCTCGTCCCCCTTGGGTTTGCAGCCACTCTGCTCCACCCTTGATCTGCAGCCACTCTTGTCCTCCTTCAATCTGCAACCAGTTTCGTCCTCGTTGGATCTGCAGCCAGTTTCGTCCTCCTTCGGTCTGTAGCCAATCTCGTCCTCCCTGGGTCTGCAGCCACTCTGGCCCTCCCCGGGCCTGCAGCCAGTCTAGTCCTCCCTCTGTCTGCAGCCAGTTGCGTCCTCCCTTGGTCTGCAGCCAGTGTCGTCCTCCCCCGGTCTGCAGCCAGTGTCGTCCTCCCTCGGTCTGCGGCCAGTGTCGTCCTCTCTCAGTTTCCAGCCAGTGTCGTCCTCCCTCGGTCTCCAGCCAGTGCCGTCCTCCCTTAGTTTGCAACCAGTCTTGTCCTCTCTCGGTCTGCACCCAGTCTTGTGCACCCTCAGTCTGCAGCCAATCTCGCCCATTCGTGGTCTGCACCCAGGCACACCCGTCCACGCTCCCCAACCAATATTGTAAGTCTGAAGTACGATCTCCCCGGAGCCATAGCATACAGATGAGAACTGACAGTGGCTCTGGTGGCCGAAGAAGGAAGGATAGCGAAACTTTTAGTTGATGGGGGTCCTCAGGTTGCATAGCTTGGCTCTGTTTCTTCAGTTCTGAGATTGCATCTAAAAGGGCCGTGCTTTCTGGAATATTTTTCACCATCAAGTGAAAAGAGGAATCCGCGAGTAAGGAGTGGGGTGATGGCATATTGTGCTCGCGTACTTGAGGGAGGCTGCAGTTTGAGGGGTCGGAAACATAGTCGCGAATGGATGAATGATAAATATTCACAGGGAGAGTGCTATCTGTCGGGATATCTATGACAGACCGTAGCTGTATCAACGTTGTCTGCACATCCCTGCCTAAACCAGGACCAAGAAGTGAAGAGATTTGAGAGATGGGAAGAGGGTCTGCGAGCGCGGCGATGATGGACAAGTGAATGTAAGCCCGCTTGGGGTCGGCACATGTGGAGAGGATACAATCGTATAACTTGTACACCTCCGTTCCTGGCAGCAGTTCGCTCGTTAGCTTGAGCATCAGCTGCAGCCGACCATGGGGATCATCGTCTTCATCGTCGACAATGAACTTCATCATCGTAGACGCCACGATGAAACGTCTGCCCGCTCGGCTTGCCAACTTCGCAAGATCATCTTTCGATGGCTGAGGGAAATCAGTATGACGAATTGCCAGCTCTGCGAAGGAATGCTGCAAGAAAATATAGATATCTGTGTCGACGTCGGCGCCGTCAAGGGAGATGATTGTAGCAACACCCTCCCCAGAAGTTTTCACGGGTATTTCGCACAACAACGGCCGCACCTCGTCGTTATAAAATGCTTTGCGTATATGCGATTCCGAGCGACTTGTAAGCAGAATGTGTGTCACGGGTAAATTAGGCTCACGGAGAGCCTGTGCAAGAGAAAATATGAGATCGGTAAGCTCGGATTCGGACGTGCATTCGTCAAGGGCGTCAATAACAAATGTCAGAGGCGGACACCCGCGCAATCTAAGTTGAATTTTCTGGAGGGGTTGGAGAAAGAGAGCCTCCATTTGGTCGCAGAGAGGCGTGTCTGGGTCTAGTAGAGCAGGATTGTCGCGGATAATTTTGTTCACATCCTTTCGGATGCTGGGAAAGTTGTTGGCAAGCTGGTAGACAAGTGTCGCAAAGAAATATACAGCCGTGCAACGTCTAGTGTGCTTGCGCGAAAAAAAGAATGTTCCCGCTAACCGCTTTTCGACATTTGTATCCTCTGTCACTTTTAAACCTTTCATCTTCTCAGCCACGGTGAATGCGACCGCAGACTTTCCGACGCCTGCCGTGCCATGCAGCCAGATAAGTTGATTCTTCTTTTGGTCATCCAGGGTTCCGTGGATGTATTTGAGGAGATCCACCCGGGTTCCTTCCAAACATTTCGGGTGGGGACGACGTTCAGGGGAATTATATTGAGCACCCTTGACAGCAACTTCGGATAACCTCGCCCAAGTTCCTTCAGACGATGGAAGAACTGTTAAAAAGGTCAGAAAGCGAGAGAGGACAAGGGTGAGAAAAAGCAACATTGTTCCTCACTCATTCATGAAGATTGCGATATAGGTAATGAAATGGACAAAATGAGAATGCTAGCTGCGTGCGGTTAGAAATCATATAGACAATGTTTATCTCGAGGGACGACGTACGAAGAAAGTGTGGATTTGTCGGAGTCGAAGTAAGTTGTCAAGAGTCCCAGACTCCCAAAGCACACTGCACAATGGAGATGGGATAGGATGAATGTGTGTTTCCGAGTCAATCTTGCTGGATGGTGGTGGGTGATACAGTTCAAAGATAAGCACGTGCAGTGCGCTGGGCGCTTGTCTGGTTGCATCAGTGTGATGAAAGCAACGGGCCGCTTCCTTCCGGGACTAGCGGACCTCGAATGTATGATGACTATGAGCTCGTTTACGGTTTTGATCTTTGTTTTCGTTCTTATCTGTTCTACCGTCGCAGTAATATCTATTTGGTTTATTCTATCTGGAACTCTGCCAAAGCCTTCAGTTTTATTTTAGGGCATTGCTGACATTAGAACGAAAATGCAATCTTAACACCAGAATTATTCTATCTGTCGACCCCTATCATGTCATCTACCACCAATTCACTTGATACCGACCAAAACATGGCCTCTCCTAGTAATGGAGATACATCGGCCTTGTTCCAACTCCTTGCACAGCTCGTACAAGGACAACAGGATTTTGGACAAGTGGTGACTCAAATCTTGAATCAACCAGCACCAGTTCCTCAAACACAACCTGTGCCACCTCCTAAAGCATCAGTCGCGGAACCAGATGTCTATGATGGAAAATACGACACCTTTGATTCCTTTATGAGCCAACTCTACCTCTTATTCTCTGCCAAATCGGCCGTATACACTAACGATCAAATGAAGATTGTTACCGCCTTATCCTTTATGAAAAAGGGATTTGCAGGAACTTGAGAAACCAACGTTACAAAGAAGTTAAGAGAGGGGACTATCACCTTCGTGAATTGGACAGTGTTCGAAAGGAAGTTAAAAGAAGTATTTGATGATCCCAATAAAAGGTGAGCTGCTCAAGTGAAGCTACATGCGCTGAAGAAAAATGTCAAGCAATCTGCCGATGAATACTTTGCAGAATTTGATCAGCTTGCAACTCTTGCCGGGTTCAACGATGAGGCCTTACTCAATGTCTTACAACAGAATCTTGATAGACCGACTTTCGATGCCATTGTAGCAGCTCCACAGGTTGATTGAACTCTGACAGCCTGGAGGGATTACACCAAGAGGTATGATAGGAATAAAAGAGCAAATGAAAGGAGTGAAGGAGAAATTCAAAGTGGAAGAAAGTTTGGAGAAGGACGATCAGGACCGGGGTGGATAAGGCCGAGTAATATGGCAGGAGGACAAGTTTATCCAAATCAAGGAACAGGGATGACTGGCACAAATACGAACACGGGAGGTCAAACAGGCATTATGGGTTCTAATACTGGAAGCGCACATACCTTCCCTGGCCAAGGTCAACCTATGGACCTAGATTGAGTGCGCGGATGTGCAGGACCAATCAAATGTTATAATTTCGGGGAAATGGGTCATATTTCTCGCAACTGTCCCAAGCCCAAGGGATGGCAGACTGCAAGGGCAATGTTTGAAAGTTTAGTGGATGAACAGAAGAAGGAAGTTGCAGAAATATTTGGAATCGGTGAAGGGTCAACAATTCTGCTGGCTAGCAGAACTATGTTGGGTGAATGCTGCCTAGCTGCTATTCAACCCAAGGGTTTCTGGACTAAGCTCAGGGCTCAAGAGAGAGAGAGAGAGTGTGTGTGTGTGTGTGTGAGAGAGGGAGGGATAATATGAAAATGTCACTCCAGACAATGAGGACAAGACTATATATCAGGAGCTGTATAGTGAGCTATTGAGCTACTACTAAAACTAATAAGCTGCAAGTCTGGGGAAGCTACTAAATCCTAGAAGGAGAGCTACCAGAACTATAACTGAAAGTCTAGCTAATGAGTGGAAGTGTAGGGCGAAGATTTTGTGATTATGTAAGCAGTGAAAATGCGGACATAAGCAATGAAAGTAAGGTAAGAGAAGCTAAGTAAAAACTGTCAATACAAGCCCAGAGGGAAACTAATCCCTACATCGGAAATAATCAAGTTGGAGATGAGGGTTTTCAGGGAAGCCAGGAGTAATGGGTGCTACCTCACCAGCAGACTGTATG